>BQKN01027867.1:0-10497 GCA_022839385.1 Asparagus kiusianus
CTGTCTCGCGCGCGAGACAGTAAAGTCTGTCTCGCGCGGCGAGACAGTCCATACTTGTGTTCTTTCTTGACATTTTGGATGACTTCCTTTTGAGCTGTGTTTGGATACCTTTCAGCATTTTTTTGACGCCTACAGATAGTACAGCTCGTCCGTATGAAAGTCGGAGCAACCTATCGCGTGTTGGCACGATTTCCCAGGTATAACGTTATCGTCATCGGACGACAATGTTTCCTTTTGGGGGAGAATTGCCTTCTTTGGGCTTTCAAACGTTACGCGCCTCGAAACATGCCTTTGTGGGCGTGAGTTCTCAGCGGGCTCCTGGACTTCGATGCGCAAATTGGCGCGCGCAGCATCCTTGAATTCCTTATCATGCTGAAAGTGATAGCGACCCCCAGCATGTTGATTCATTCGGGGCTTCTTCATCGGGCCCAAACGCTCTTGAACTGGAGTTTTGCATCATCCATTGGGGAGTGGACCGATGCGTTCCAAAACTGACCTCCTTCTTCGGGATGGTCCTGCGGGATCTCCCGGAGCATCTATGGGGATTATCGGCGATTTAAATTGGCTCGCCGGAGGTTGAACCTGCTTCGAAGGCTGTAACGAGTGTGCCTTAACCTGAATCGCCACTTCAGACTTCGGTCTCCAAACTTTGCGGGTTGGTGGCGGTTTCTTTATCACCTCCTTCTGAAGCTTTCTACGGGCTTCTTCAGCTTGAGCCCATGCCTGCGCTGATAGTGCGCGACGCTTGCGAATGCGCTCCTCTAGCGTTGAACGGTTCCGTTTGACACGGACCCATTCCGTTGTTAGTGGCTTGGAAGAGCCGTCGTTCATCTGTTGTTGAGGCTGTTTGCCTCTTCTGTTTTTCAGCTCCGCCTTGTAGCGGACTCCGTCAACAGACTCCATTGCCTTTGCGAATTGTTTCGCAAGGCGTTGACGTTGCCTTTGGCGGGCTCTCTTCGAGAGAGTCACTACGCCCTCGGCAACGGAAGATTTGGCCAGAGCAGATCCGACCTGGTTGGAAGTTGGAGAGATTTCACCCAATGCAGCTTCGGCATCAAATGGGGCGAGATCTTCGTTGGTATTTTCGACATCTTCATACCAACGAATTTTTCTCCTGGAGGAGAACTTCTTGGACTTGCGGGGGGAGGTTGATCCGGACGAGGACGACAAGTATGCCTCGAACTTTTGCTGGTCGAACTCGTATTCGACCTCCTCCACGACCGGGATTGAGATCCGCGGCTGCGACGCAACGATCTCGGCAGCGAGATCGGTGGCTCCCACTGTGGTCGCCAGATTGTTCACGGGAAAATCCGTTGCTTTCTTCATTATTGATTCCATTGTACACTCTTGTAATAGTTTATCGATTACAAAAATCCGGTCTTTTTATAAGATCCGGTTACAACGAAAATCAAATAAAAATAAATGAAAATTACAACTTTGTTTCCTTATTTGCCGAACAAATCGCGAGCTCCTGTTTTGCGGTCACTCGCTTTGTGGGTTGTTTGCCTACGCCGAGGTTGTTTGCCGTGGACCACTGTGAGATCTAGATCTGGTCGGATCTACGCAGTATAACAGGTATTATTCCACCAAGGGAGATAATAGCCGGAGGGATTGTTTCACCAAGGAAACAATCGCTCTAATCTCAGGATCAAAGAACCAAGCTTTGATCCGGAGTATGTACGCGTAGATCTGAGATCCGGTCCTCTCGAACACCTGCCTTATTTGGCATTGACGATCGCAGAGCACCAGATCTGAATGAAGGAGTCCCCGAAGTCCTAAAGTTCGAATCTTTTTATGTTCTGAATCTCCAATCCAGCAGGGCTTCGCCTCCTCCAAAATCCAACCTCTTGAATGAACAACTTGAAGGCCTATTTATAGGCACTCAGAACTGTGCCCGTGCACAGTTCTGAGCCTAGCCACCCATGGGTGGCTCGGCCTTGGCCGAGCCACCCTAGGGTGGCTCGGCTTGGGCCGAGCCACCTTGAGGTGGCTCGGTTTCGGCCGAGTCCCCCCGGGTGTCCGTCGTTCGGTTGTTTTGTCCGATTCTGTGCTTTGTTGATCTGGATTTTGATTCGGTTGTGTGGTTGACTTGTTCGGATTCGATTCGTTTTGATCCGATTCCTGATTTGACAGTTTTCCACTTTTGAGTTCGAGTCTGAAACCGATCTTGATTCGATCGCGATTCATCCGAGTCCGTTCTTGGTTGGACGATTCGTTGACTTTCCGAACCGTTGGATTGATTCCGCACGCGAACGCATTCCGTTGCTTGCTTACAATTTGTTGATCTCATCGCTTCGTCACTCGATGGTTCGTTGATTTATCGATTCCCCATGTCGAGCTGTACGAAGGGACCTATAGGCAATTTTATACGCCTACAGTTGATTTCCGCTCAAGAGATGAAGAAGATGGGCATTCCTTGTCCATACCCAAGAGAATGAGAATCAATCCCGTATCCGGCGAAGTTTAATTTAATTAACTTCACGCCGTTTGATGGGAAGGGTTCACCCACTCAGCATTTGATTTACTTCAAATCACACCTAGGGGTTATCTCTGGTAATGAGCCTCTGATGGTACGGTCCTTCGTTGGCACTCTTCGTGGAGCCGCCTTTGATTGGTATCGCCGCCTCAAGCCAGGAAGTGTGAATAGCTGAGACGACATGGAGACTAAATTCCTCACAAACTTCTTCGATGACGACACCGAGATATCCATCGGGTCGTTGCTTGACGAGAAACAGAAAGACGGGGAATTGGTTGATACCTTCGTCAAAAGGTTCCGGAACAAGGCGATGAACTGTCGGGACCCGATCACTAAGGAGTTCATTCTCCAGACTTGCCACAACAACCTCGCATTGGACGTGTTGGAAGCAATGGGGACAGCACCGTCCAACACTTGGAAAGACTTGAAGGTGCGCGGTGAACAAGCCGAATGCTTCCTCCGAAGGAAGAAGGCCGAGAGGAGCCAATCGACGACTAATCCTCCGAACTCGAACTTCGCCTCCCGTGGTAAGGGCAAGGCACCTGCAGCTGCTGTTGGTGATAATCAAATGTCTCAACAACAACCCCGAAGGCATCAAAAGACCTCGGATCCAAAACTCCAAAAAGAGTATTCCTTCAAGGACGAAGACGTTCCAGCCATCTTCGAATCCCTCCTTAAAAACAACAAGATCAAGCTACCACCTATCGTCAATCAGGAGGAAGCTGACAATACTGCGTATCCAAAGTACTATGCGTATCACAGGAGAATCCTTCATCCCACTAAGGATTGCTTTACTCTCAAGAATAGCATCCAAACCTTGGTTGAAGCCGGCGTTATATCTCTCAATTAAGTCGAATGAAGACTCCGACAAGTATAAGAGTATAAACTGCTTCTCAATCCTCCGACACGTATAAGAGGTTAAACTGCTCCCTGATACTCCAATGGGTATATGAGTCTAAACTGTTTCCTACCGTTGACGGGAAGTTCCTGGAGAATTTTATACGTAATATTCTTAAGGATAACCCGATCATACAACCAGATGCAATGATAAACCCAGTTTCGCGAAGAAGCTGGGGGTGGATGATTCATGTAACGGGAAGTTCCCGGAAGAATACTATATGTAATTTTCTTAGGGATAACCTGATCATTGCAAACAAAGTGATAAACACTAAACCCCCACTGTGATTTCCGAACACTCTTTTGCTGAGACGAGGTTCGATCACTTCGTTGGATCAATCTTCCCTCACAAGATTTCCATTGGTGTTTGACAACTCACAGTCTTCCACCATAAAAACCCTCACTGATCAAATTAATTGACAGTGGGTCCACTAAAATTCCTTTCGGTTAAATCCACTCAAACTTTTGATGTATCTGTGCACTCAACACTCCCATTGTTAGAGTCCGGATATAATACTTAGAATTTTGATATCAATCATTGACGAATTGTCAAACCCCTTCATGTTAAGTCCTTATAACTTAACACTAAGAATTCCTTCTGAGTGATTTGTACAAGTCAACACTCCTACTATGATTTGTACTCTCACTCTCACTATCTACTTGGTCAAACCTTCCTACAGTTAGGGCCACAACCAAAATCCCCTCTCGATTCCTTCAATGAACGAGAGGCCCACAAATTGAGCGATCAAACCTTCCTACAGTTAGGATCGTCTCAAACCTCCTATTCGGTCAAACCTTCCGACAGTTAGGGCCAAAACCAAAATCCCCTCTCGATTCCTCCAATGAACGAGAGGTCCACTTTCAAATCAAGTGATCAAACCTTCCTATAGTTAGGGTCACCTCAAACTCCCGCTTGGTCAAACCTTCCTACAGTTAGGGCCAAAACCACAATTCATTTTTGATAAACGAGGAATTCACCTTTAATTCAGTAATCAAACCTTCCAACAGTTAGGATTATCCGAATCTGTCCGATTCTCGGAGTGGAGATCCCACTTCTAGTTTCACCTTTCTGGATTCTGGGAGTGGAGATCCCACCCCGAGTCTCCTTTGCATCTGAAGATAGAATATAAAATTCTTCCTCTTCAGCTTTGGGAGATGGAATATAAAATTCTTCCTCTCCCGCATCGGGTTCGCCATCACCCTAAAAGAAGACCGGGAAATAGAATATAAAATTCTTCCTTTCCCAACTTTTTCTAAGAATTTATCAATCTAGGATTCATCCTAGGAAGTTTATCCCGAATCCTAAGCAGGGATAAGTCTGCGCCTAACACGTGCTGCCGGTTTAGTCTTTCTCTGTAGAAAAAGACACCAGAGTTCGATTCTGGGGTATCCTATCCTAAAACCTAAGTAGGGATAAGTCTGCGCCTAACCCGCGCTGCCGGTTAGTTCTTAACCGTTAAAAAGAACACCCACCCACATATTCAACATTGTGGCAGGTTGTTATTAATAACACCAAAATCCATGCCTTACACGCATGGGGAATTTCATCCTGAATCCTAAGAAAGGATATGCCGACGCCTAACACGCGTCGCCAGGTTAGTCTTTTACTGTCCAAAAAGACACCAGAACCTGATTCTGGGGACCTTTATCCCGAAGCCTAAGTAGGGATAAGTCAGCGTCTAATACACGATGCCGGGTAGCCTATTCCCGTAACAATGGCGAAGTCTACGTATTCGAAGTCGTAGCGGCGAGTCTCAGAGAATTCACTCTCTTAGCACGACGTTACATGCGGAACGGATTTAGACAATCCGCATGCTAGCCCGACTCAAACGGTAGTCGGTAAAGGCTAATCAAATCCGTTGAAGGCTGAGGGTTAGCCAAAAATCCTAAAGTTAACGCCTAACACGCGCTGCCGGGTAGCCTATTCCCATAACAAGTGGTAAAGCCTATGTATTCGACATCATAGCACAAAGTCTAAGGGAGTTCATTCCTTTAGCACAACGTCACATGCGGAACGGACTAAGACAATCTGCATGTAAGCCCGATTCAAACGGTAATCGGTAAGAGCACGTCAAATCCATTAAGGGCTGAGGATTTGCCAAAAATCCTGAGTCAACGTCTCATACACGTCGCTGTTTAGTCTTTTCACAGGAGAAAGACGAAGTCTACGTATTCAATATCGTAGCACTAAAAGGGTTAACCCTTTTAGCTTAACGTCACATGCGGAACGGACTTAAACAATCCGCATGCTAGCCCGACTCAAACGATAGTCGGTAAAGGCTTATCAAACCCGTTGATGGCTGAGAATTTGCCAAAAATTCTATAAATGAGAGTCATTGACGCATCAACTTTATGAGTTGGTCTCGTGACTTAGGCATCCAACAACCTCGGGATAAGACCCATATATACAGACGAAACAACTATAATAGTTGGTCCTGCAGCCCTAAATTTGAGACCGCCACGCTCCAATTCCTTAAGAGCTTAAACTGTGTAGACTCCAGCAGATGTACGAGTATAAACTGTGTCAAACGCCGGACAACGCGTCATAATGAAGCTCAAACACCGGACAACGCGTCACAATGAAGCTCAAACGCCGGATAACACGTTGCAAATGAAGACTCAACGCCAACAATCGATGGTCAGTTCCATGTTGAAACAACAAACACGGGCTAAAGATCAGAAAATCAGGAATTGACTTCAAGTTCAAAATTCCGACAAACGGTCAGATAATAAATACAGCACCGGAATCCTTGCAGACATTCGACAAAGCACCGAATAGCCTGGAGAATTAAAAGAATCAAGAATAGAAGTCATTCAAAAATCCCGTCATAACCGAATGAAGGTTGGGACAATCATATCCAAAGTATTCCAGACTCTTCTATAAAAGAATGAGACTGAAACACTTTGGAGGGGGTATCTGTAGGTGTATAAAACTGCTTATAGGTCCCTTAACACAGCTTGGCACGATGATTCAACAAACCTACGAACCATCGGGCGATGTATCCAAGCATGATCGTTAGATCACAACATCGAAGCTAAGTAAGATGCGACGAAACAGATTAACGAGGTGACGAGGTTAAACACCGAAGCAGATTGACTGCCAAATCAGGATTCGGACTACCAAATCAGAGTCCAGATCAACAAATCAGAGTTTGGATAAACCGCGAAACCGAAAAACAACAAAAAGAAATCAACATTTGGAGGACTCGGCCAAAACCGAGCCACCAAAAGGTGGCTCGATGGCCGAGCCACCTGGGCCAAAGCCCAGGTCTGAGTGCCTATAAATAGGCTTGGTGGCTCATTGTTTTGGGGGTGGGAATTTTTTGAGGCGAAGCTCTGCTGGATTGAGATCTAAACCTCGGAGTTTTGAAGCTTTGAAGACTTGAACTTTCAGATCTGGTTCTTGGCGATCATCCACACCAAACAAGGCAGGAGTTAGAGAGAGATCAGATCTGAGATCTACACGGTTACCCTCCAGATCAAAACTTAGTTTTTGATCCCGAGAAGAGTATCGATTTCACTTGGTCGATTTCGATTACTTCGGGCGATTATTTCCTTGGTGACCTAATCCCCCCGGCTATTATTTCCTTCACGAAATAATACCCGTCATACCGTGTAGATCTGACCGGATCTAGATTACGCGGTGGTCCACGGATTAACCCCGGCGCAGGCGAAGAACCCACACAAGCAAGAGACCGCAAAACAGGATCTTGCGATTTGTTCCACAAAAAAGGAAAGTTGTAATCTTTTTATTTTTCTTTGATTTTGTTGTAACCAGATTTTATAAAAAGACCGGATCTTTTGTAACCGAAAAACAGTTGCTTGAGAAAACAATGACATCAATAAAGAAAACAATTTTTCCCGCGAACAAATCCGTACAAGCTCTTCTTGAGCTTACACACCATGTCTTCCTTTCATTCCTCAATGAAGCCAGCATTATACTTCATGTAGATTTCTTCATCCAAGTCACCATGAAGAAAGACAGTCTTCACAACTAACTGCTCAAGGTAGAGATCTTCTGCAACTACTAAGCTCAACACCACTTTAATGGTTGTAAGCTTCTCAACGGGCCGTATAATCCACTCATTCCCGCTGTCGGAACCCTTTCATGACTAATTTGGCCTTGTACCTCTTGTTTCCATCACTCTAGTGTTTGACCCGATAGACCTATTTGTTATGTAAGGCTTTTTTCTATGCAGGTAGCTGGGCTAACTCCCATGTCTTATTAGTGTGTAAAGAATCCATCTCTTCTTGCATCGCCTGCTCCTACTACTGACATTCACTAACTTGCATAGCCTCCTCATAGTACTCCGATTCTCTGCTATCTGTCAAAAGTAAATAATCAAGTGATGAGAGATATTTGGGATTTGATTTGGGTATCCTAGATGACCTCCTAAGCTCCATGCCATGAGTAGTCGTCTCTGTACCTAGAGTCTCCTCCGCTCTTCGGTCAGAACTGACTTTGTCGCACCCATCTAGAAGTTTCTCCAAATCTATATACTCGGATCCACCTGTATCCATAGTGTTGCTTTGTAAAACCCCAAAAATTTATGTTAATATAATTAATATAAGATTAATTATGATTTATGGATATTTATTTTGATAAATATAGTTAAATGGTATGTGAGTAGTATACCATGTGTTTTGAGTATAAACAAGTTCATTCATGAGAAAGAAAGGAGTTGAAACATGCACAATGGCCAAATATGTGTAACTGAAAAATTCCAACCCAGTCGACCACCACGGTCGATCGTAGTCTGGTCGACCGCCACGGTCGACCGCGAAATCTGCAAAAGTCAGATTCCTGTTTTGAGCTGGTTTTGGTTTTCTAAAGCCCATATTTGTTTTCCCTGATTTATATATCAAACTTTCATGAATTTTCTCAGTTTTCTAAGATCCCTAACAACCACCAAACCCCCACAAACCCCCCACAAACCCGAATTTGAATCTTGGAGAATATTGGAGGCTTTCAGTGGATTTTTCGGGTGATTTTGGCTTTTGGATTGGAGATCTGCTTTGGCTTGGCATCCTAAAATGTTTTTCTACAAGTTTCAGATGAGTTCATCTCTGCTAATCCCTCTCCTAGTTTTAAAAACATTTTTAAATAATTTTTAACATGTTTCATAGAGCCAAATTGACTAGTTTATGAATAAAAGTTAATTCTTTTATATTATATGTATAAAGACTAGGTCTTTTCATGTTAAAAAGTTTGAGAACAAATTTACAGAAGTATGTAAGATCTGAAAATAATTTAAAATGTGGTTTAATCTGAAGAAAGATGATTTGTTCTTCGTTTCGAATTTTTATGCATGACTTAGGGTTTTGAATATAAATTTTATGCAAATAATCATGATATATATGTTGAGTTTGTTTCCAGAAGTTTTTATCTACTATAGACATGCTCTCATGTAAGTTTCATGTTGTTTTAATCATGTTTGAATCACCTAAACACAGTGTGAACACGACACACACAACCATATTGAGAATCTAAAATATCAGCCCACGGTCGATCGCGCCAAAGCGACGATCGACCGCGTGCACGGCAGAGGCCTGAATAGGCTCTAGAACCCATTGCGGTCAACCGCCATTCTTGTGCGGTCAACCGCCACATAGTCAGTGGCCCTCTGCATGTTTTCTTTGTTGTTTTGCTTTTCGAGTGAGTCTCTCGACTTTACACTGTTAAGATACAATGTTTATGAGCTGTTTAACATCTGAAATGTTAGTAAACATAAGATATGGACACGTACACCAAGATATGTACACGTATGTTTAAAATATGGTGTTAACATGATAAATAAGTAAAATACACAAATATTATATTTCCGGAATAGCGAGATAAAATCTATTTCCACAGAGTGATTGAGTAAGAGTATTACAAAAGTATCGTCACATTATGTTTCCGGAATAAGGAGATGAAACCTATTTCCGTAGGGCGATTGAGTAAGAGTATTATAAAAGTATCGTCATATTATATTTTCGGGATAGGGAGATAAAACCTATTGCCGCAGAGCGATTGAGTAAGAATATTTTAAGAGTATCGCTAATGTATAAGAGATGCACATTTGTAAATAATATAAATTATAAATTGGTTTCCATTTTTGAATACCCGCGAGTAGGGTGATTTTTCTGAGACCGTGACTTACACAACATGGTATTTTGTTGGCTTTTGTTTGATGAGTTCCTTTTATGTTCGATCCATCTACCCGAGTGTAGATCAGGATGAGATATTTTTTCTACAGGTTTGAGGTTTGGAGTATTATCTATTTGTTTATTGTTGTTCATTTATAGAGTTTGGAATTAGTATTTAGGGAGTCATAATTTAAGACATGGTATATACTTGAGGTTTTCCTTATTTGGATTATTTCGCTTGACGTACTAACTCTCGTGTTGTGGATTCCTAAATACTAGTCTCCAGTTAGAATTTTATGAATGATTTCATATGTATATGTACTAACTCTATTTTCTATACACTCCTACCACTTCCCCTGGGGAGAAGTGAAGATGTTCTCGCTATAGCGCTTTAACGCTCGTTGTTTTCCCCCCTTTCAGGCAACGAGTCCAGCGCACGGAGAGTCGCAGGTTGATAAGATTTCTGCATAGATCTCACCTAGCTATTTATTATGTAGTGGTCAGTCAGAACTCCACAGTTAATTGATTATGTTCAGACTCTAGACTTGTATTTCATTTTATAGAGGCTGAGAGCCATAGTGATACTTTATTTGACTCTTTATATTTGATGTTTATTTCAGATTCAGAGATACTTCTATTCTATTTTTATTAGGCTCATTGATGACTAGTCTCTTATTTGCTTCTGTTGTTCTATTTATTTTATTTGCCTGTCTGTACCTTCACCTATTTGTTGTTTCCACTAGAGAGATAGTAATTATGATGGTGAAACATGTCGTAGCACGGTGTTTGGCGCTTGGCAGGTTTAACAATCTGGGTTTCATCTTGGACTGTAGCCTTGTATGAACCCTGGGGCATCACAGTTGGTATCAGAGCTCTAGTTTCAATATCCTTAGGATCATCCCTATGTCATATTATGGAGTTAGGATAGAGTTTCCTAGGAATCATGTATACAGTCCGTTAGGAATTCCTAGTGTGAGTGAGGACGTATTACATAT
>BQKN01027883.1:0-12368 GCA_022839385.1 Asparagus kiusianus
ATTTATAATCATTTATCATACTATATTCAAATTTTTGGGGTTTTACACTAAGTACACCTTTACTGACGTGTAAGATATTACACTCATACTTCAGGTCAAGAGACTACTATGTACTATATCACTTGAGAACTTCTATTTGACAGTTAAGTATAATTACCAACTAGATGTTCTCAGTGGGTCATTCAGTCTACTCATTCACTAATGAGTCGCCTGTATACTATATATTGATGTCTCACATCAATGATCTAAGAGATGGATCATCATCCTACCAAAGAAGAAATAGAGTATACACTAGTCTTCCCAAAGTGATGATGTCTCATTTTAACATTTCATCGACTAGGAACATTTTAGAATATACGTTAGCGATAAATCAGATATCTTCATTACGATCATATCCGAAATGTCTGAAGTCTAGTATCATTCTAAGGACTTTATCTGTATTAAAATATTAGATAAATCTGACCAAAATAGCATACTATCATTTTGAACAAGGATGTTATATTCATATAGGTCCTGTTACAATATACAATTATTACCTGCAGGGTACCTATATCTAACAATTCTTCTTTATATCATGTCAGTTGGAGTTGTTTTCCTTCTTTTGTCCATTTGTAAATTCATTTTATTTTTGAGTCCACTAGAGGATATTGTTGTGATTGGTAAAACTTTGTTTTGCATAGTGTGGGTGTATAATAGGTTTTACATCTTTGTGTTCACCTTGGACTGTAGCCATGTATAAAATCAGGGGTGTCACAAATAACTTAACAGGGGTTTGTTTAAAGAAGATAAACCATGTGCATGCATGAATCTAGGGTTTTAATAATCAATTTAGTCAAATTCTTATTTATTTTGACAATCTAAAGTATATAAACCATATTAAACTGTAATTAACTCTTTAAAATAAATCCTAATGATCATGATCATATCAATATCTCAGTTTTAGATTTGTTCTACTATTCTTAACATAAGTTTATGCATAAACATCACATGTAAAATGTTTAACATTAGATTTAAACCCTAAACATGAAGTTAAACATATAAATCTCTTACGAAAACATGATTATTAATCAAGAGAACAGTTTTGACAGAGGTAACCTTGCCTTATCGCATGTGCAAGCCTCTAAAACCAACAACAAGCAATCCCCCTGTCACCAAACATCGTAGATCTCGCCCTCGTGTCATTGTTTTGCTTCACAAGGCTCTTAAAAATCACAACAAATTGCTCTAGGGTTTTTGAGGGTAGAAGGTAGCATACGCAAACATCAATAAATATTATTTATCATAATATAATATATTTATTATTATTTATCACCATATTTTTAAATTCACGGGGTTTTACACATGCCCTCTTATGAGTGCATAATAGACTAAAAAATATTCTCAACACGAATACCAGAATGTTTAGTGTATGTTTAGTAGGAAGCCTATTCAAGCAAGCAATACAAAATATAAAAGAGTGACTTAGAATTAGTTCATGCAAGTGAAGTTTGTCTCTTTTTCTCTCCAACATTAGAATGTAGTTTAAAAGCTTCAGAAGTGCAAAATTCAGGCTTGCGCCCATTCTAAATGCGTCTAGAGCTATTAATATCAACACATTTTAATACCCCGTCTCTTAATTTTAATAGTGTCTTGAATTACCATGAGAATATTAGCCAAAAAATCAATTACTATTAAATAGAACCCTTGTATCAACTTCAATCGTAGAGTATCATGCTTTAAAGTGCTTTCCCATATATGTTTTAGCATCAACACAATACTAAAAAGTCCCATAGAGTGCAGACCAAGACCACCAGGACTTTTAGAAGAACGTATATTATTCTATGTAACTTTAGCTTTTTCGTTATTGTTTAACACACCGGCCAAGTGGAAGTCTCTGCTTATTTGTTCTGCATAGTGAATATAAAACTCTAGAAATTTTACACGTGATATAGGATAGATCTGATAATTTATGGCTTCCTTACAAATGAGAGTGACACAGTTCATTATCCACTTTCTGAATCCATGAGGAAAACCCATGTCTGAGAGCAAATTGTTCAAGCACTCCCAATTTAAAGAATCATATGTCTTTGTCAAGTCCACACTCAAAATTCATCTAGGACTAATATATATCCATCCATAAATATGCATCAATTTTTGAGCCATAAATTGTAGGTTTTTCCTTAAGGAAATTTTTTATTTATTTTCAAAGTAATTATAGGGGAACCCGATCAAAAAATTTCAAAGTTCAGGGTTACTTTATGAGGCACTTCAAAGTTTAGGTGGTTAAGTCAGATAAATAAAGTTTAGCGGGGTTATGCGACCCCCCGCCCCAAAAGTTGAAGGGGTAATGTGAAATAAACCATTGTTTTAATTCAAAGGTCCAAAACATTTTATTTGTTTGTTTAATGAAAACTAATTACTTTATAAATCATAACAATAAAAATTATTTAAGTTAAATATTATCAATATAAGATAAGTTTCTTCAATAATTATATTCAAACGCTTTTTTGGAAAATAAAATAAATTTTATTTACCATGAGAAATTAAGTACGAAACACTACTCAAGCATTCACTACTACAAAAGGGCCGATTGGCAACACTTAGAATCTTTCAAATAAGCCTATTAGTAATGGTGAGAATCGATACTAATACATTAGCAAGGGTTCATGTCATTGCAAATAGTTTGTTTCTAGTAAATATGTTACAATTAGCTATTCACAACACTTTACAACTGTTGCTATACTAAAGAACCTTTGCTAGATATTTAAAAAATATTGCTTTTTAATGATACAAAATAGAAGTAATGTGACGCCCTTGGTTTCACACAAGGTTGCAGTCTAAGGTGAACCCAACGATGTCAAACCTACCATACACCCACACTGTGCGACAACATGTTTCACTATCATAGTAATATCTCTCTAGTGGAATTAAATAATAATCAAGTGTACGTACAAATAGGTAGAATAATGATAAGGATGCATATAACACAATATGAGAAGAAATCCAATAGTAAATATAATTGTGTTCCACAAAAGGAGAAATGAAGTACAATTGATGTTTGAAATATAAGTGAAATACCTCAATACATAAAGTCAAATGAAAATAATACTAAGGCACTCAGCCTCTGAAATAAAATACATCTCTAATTTCTAGCGAAATAATAGATATATAAATCATCTATCCTTAACTAAGAGAAAATTGATATTTAGAAATCCACAACACGAGCATGGATACGTCGAGCAAAATAATCTAAACAAGGAAACCCTCTTGTACATACCTCGTATCTCAAATTGTGAATCGTTAAATACCAACTCCAAATCCTATAAAAAAAATAAGAAATAAAAGAACAATACATTACTAAGCCTCATCCAATACAAGTCATGTCAAAATATCTCACACTACCCTCTAGTAGGTGGCACAGTCACAAAAATAATAGTCCGGTAAAAGAATCTCGCATAGTATATATGTCGTGCATGATAACCTCAATCTTATACCCTACTCTCGGGGTAATTAACATGGGAGCATGAATACAATCTGTGTGATTTCCTATTATAAAATAATAACGTTGAGTAACACGCTCACAATATCCTGTGGCATCACCTACTTTAATCAATCGCCTTGCGAAAATAGGCATATCATCCTATTCCAGAAAACAATGATGCACAACGGAGTGTAGTCTACGATGATCTCAGTACATTATACCAACTAGCCACCCTGAGTGTAGTCTAGCACGGTCTCATTACGGTATACCAACTAACCCACTCAAGCATCCAAACTATCATAAAATGCAGTGTACACCACTCTCTATCATGACTAAAATAAAATATATGTTACACACCTCCAAATGCTCGTGCATGCTTAGATCCATTACGTATACTCTTGTGTACAATGCATGTGTATTGATGTGCGATTCATATTTCGTGTTCATGACCAAACGCGCATGAAAAATCATCATATGTAAAACAACCTCTATCGGTCAATCGAAACATCCCCTTGGTTGACCAGCGCAACGTGCAAAACATGCACACAAACAGGCAATGATCGGTCGATCGATGCCCTCGATTTGGTCGACCGACAAGAGAAAACTCTCAACTATCAGATGTCCTATCAGTCGACTGATCATCCATGATCGGTCGATCGATCAGAGCAAAAATTGATTTTTTAGGGAAAAGTTATATATTCTCATATACTCAGCAAAAATTGAAATTTTTCAATAAAACCCATGTATTAAAACTTATTTAAGGTATATTAGGGTTTATTCCATTACATGAAATCACAAATACGAATTTGGGAATAAAGCTAAAAATCATAACATGTATATATATGTAAGATCATCATGACGACAACTAACTTTAATCAAAACTCATGTTAAATCATGTTCAAAACATACACCCAAAAGTGGAAATCAGTTTTTTTATCTTTTAAATCAAAAAGATTAGATATTTATATCATACAGTTCAAAAAGAGTGTTCTTTATACGTAAATTTGGTTTTAAAGATCCGATAAAACTAAATAAAAGCATTTAAAAATAGTGGATAAGTTTCAAGGAGATGAAACTCGCCTCAAAACTTTCTGAACTCCGCAAATATGCAAGAAACACGATCCTCCTTTGACAAAAAGCCCACGATCTTGCCCCCCCTTGGTTTTGCTTCTCAAAGCTCTCAAAATTTACTCAAAAAATCTCTAGGGTTTTTAAGGGGAGAGGGTAGCTGATAGTTCACGTGAAAGATGGAGGAAAAAGTTATGTACACAAACGGCCCGAATTGAAGCAAACTGACTCGAAAACAAACCTAGGCTGTGTGCACCCATCGATCAACTGATCCTCCTCGATCGGCCGAGTGACAATCACCTATTGCTCAATTGATTACATTCAATCAGTCGACCGACCAGTGGTTTAGTTTACCTGACTGTTTTATCACATATGCATGTTTTCACTTGAATATTTACACTTATATGTACGTACTCGATATCAAATTGATTTCTAACATACTAGGTGAAAAAGCACAGCCGAAATGGATTATCGATAGTGCAAATATTTGCTAGAAAAATAGGTGAAAATTATTATTTGTAAAACTCCATAAATTTGTAAAACTCCATAAAGCATCCTAAACCCGACTCAATGGCCTGTACTAATGGTATATCGACGTACTACTCCACGTAGTACTAAGCAGTACTCATCAACGATATCCAACATGTATATAAATGTGTAATCAACCCTTATGTCAAGTGTAATCAAAACAAAATTTGTCATAATCCCCTTTTAGGATACTTGTGGTGTGCTACAACACTATTCAGGTGTACCTATGACTGTACATGTATCATCGTGCATCTTGATCCCCGCGATCGCATTCAAAAAACTGCAAGAAATAAAACTACATGTAATCGGTCGACCAAACAGAGCATTGTGCACAACGTGCACACACATGACTTTACCGGTCGACCTCCACAAAAGTTAAACTTTTGATTTAATCTAATCAGGGTTAACATCCTAATTAATCAATTTCTCGAATAAAACATGAAATTTGTCCACAAACTTAACTAAACATTATAAATTCTACATAATTAATAGAGATGAAAAATTATTTAAACATGTTTACAGAACATAGATATCACAAACCTAGGATTTAAACATCTCTCTTTTACATGAAAACTCAATTAATAATAAATGTCGGGTTTAAACATGATTAGGACATAATTAACAAGTTAAAATCAAAAATTAAAAGTAACCCTAATGATCATGATCATGTTACTAACATAAACAGCAAGAAATAAACTCCATATCTATCATTAGATTAAGATTTAACCTCAAAAATCATGTTTTTTAAAGCATGGGTTAAACTTCAACATGAGATTCATCATTATAATTAATAAAAACTTAATCTTTATTAAAAGAAGTATTTGAAGGAGGATGATCTTACCTCAAACACTACTATAAAAACTCAACGATGCAAGAAAACAAGTTCTCCCTTGCCAAAAGCCGGAAAACTCGCCCTCTTCTCGGTATTTGCTTCACAAAGCTCTCAAAATTCACTAAAAAGTGATCTAGGGTTTTTGAGGGGAGAGGGTGGTTGCTAGGGTTCAGAGATTTGATAAAAAGAGAGAATTTTCATGAAAAATACAGGTATTTATAGAGACAAACCCGAAACAAAACAGTTTGATCCGAACCAGGAAACCTAGTCTGACTAGGAAAATATCCTTCGGTATTTTAACTATAACTTTCTCATCTGACCTCAGAATGAGGTGATCAAAGATTTGTTGAAAATCTATTGAAAATTCCTACAACTTTTCTGAACGGATCGATATACCTCGGGGCAAGCTTTTTCCCGTCTACCAAAACACTGAATTCCCCTCATTGGAAATATTTTCAACAATACATTGTCAACAAACTGGAACCCTAATGGTCGTCATCTCTGATCCACATAACTCTTTTGATGACTCTGCGCTGCAAAATACGATCTCAAATTATTGCTACTTTTTAGTAGTCTGTCTCACTAACTCCGATCCAAACAATAGGCTGTCCTCTGGTTCTGCCCAGCAAATAAGCGATCTACAAGGCCTCTTGTACAACGCCTCATATGGTGCTATACCAATTGTCACTTGGTAACTGTTGTTATAAGCAAATTCAATCAATTGGATGTGGTCCTCCTAGCTGTCCTGGAAATCTATAACACAAGCCCGCAACATATCCTACAATACTTGGTTGACTCTCTTCGTTTGCCCATCTGTCTGCGGGTGGAAACCACTAGGATACACAACTGGTTACCAAAAGAGTAATGGAAGCTCCTCCAAAAGTGCAAAGTAAAAACCGAGCCTCGGTCTGATATAATTGTCTCTAGAATTCCATGTAATCTCACTATCTCCTAGATGAACATCCTCACATATGTCTCTGCCATGTACGTCATCTTCAACAGAATGAAATGTGCTGACTTTATCAACCGACCAACGATTACCCAAACTAAATCGTTTCCCTTCTTTGACCTTGGCAAACCGTACAATAAAATCCATAGAAATATTTGTCTAGTTCCACTCCGGAATGGGTAATGGCTATAGGGTTCTTACCGATCTCTGCTGTTCTTCCTTTAGTTACTGACAGGTAAAACATCTAGCCACATACTCTGCAATCTCCATACACATGCCACTCAACCAAAAGTGTTTCTTTAGGTTCATGTACATTTTAGTTGTTCCTGGATGCACTATGTACCTGGTACTAACCAGTCCTTCATTCGAAGTCGTCCATTTACTCCAATGGTCCAATCAGCCTTTTGCTCTTTAGAGATCTCCCACATTCGAGTTTAAATCCAAGAGTCCTCTAGCTGAGGCCTGACCACTTTATTACTCCAAGATGTCTACTAAAACAAAGCTCCCAAAAATGCGCTGCCTCTACCAATCTCCGGTCTAAAATAAAATTAGCTAAGGTTGTGAAGATCTCGATATAACGAGCACCTTAAAGCTGCAATCCGATGATGACGCTTCCTACTCAATACGTCTGCTACAACATTAGCCTTCCCCAGATGATATTGAATTGCAAACTCGTAGTCTTTGATAAACTCAACCCATTATCCCTGTCTCTGATTTAGCTCTTTCTAAGAGAAAAGTTACTTCAAACTCTGATGATCCGTGAAAAGGTCGAACTGCACTCCATACAGATAATGTCCCCATGTCTTTAGTGCAAAGACCACTGCTGCAAGCTTCAAGTCATGCATGGGATAATAATACTCATTTTATCAGCTGTCGTGATATGTATGCCACTATTCTCTGAGTCTACACCAAAGTACTTCCTAGTCCTGATAACGACACATCTCTATAGACTATGAAGGTGCTGTCACTGCTTGGAATAATCAATACCGACGATGTAGTCAACTTAGCCTTTAGAGTCTCAAAGGCCTCCTGGCACTCCGTACCGGTGTGTAAGTAGCGTTGTAATCTTTGAGAAATCGTGAATAAACTTCTTGTAATAGTCTACTAAACCTAAGAAACTGCAGATCTCTGAAGCTGTCTTTGGTAGCTCCCAATTAAGTACTGCCTCCACCTTTGTTGGGTCTATTGTAATACCCTCCTTGCTGATGACATGGTCCAAAAATCTGACTTTAGAAAGCCAAAACTCGCATTTGCAGAACTTGGCATATAACTGATGTTGCCGCAAGGTCTTTAATGCTAATCGAAGATGCTCCTCGTGCTGTGCCTTCGATCTCGGATACACAAGAATATCATCGATGAATACGATCACAAATTTGTCCAAATATAGACGGAAAACCCGATTCATCAAATCCATGAATAAATCGAGTGCATAGGTCAGCTCAAATGGCATGATAAGAAACACGAAGGACCCATATCGAGTCAAAAAGGCAGTCTTGGGAATATCCATCTCCCGAACCCACAACTGATGATAGACAGAATGAAGATTAATCTTTGAGAAATGCTACACTCTATGTAGCTTGTCGAACAAGTCATCAATCCTTGGTAGTAGATACCGATTCTGGATAGTGACCTTGTTTAACTCACTATAATCTATACAAAGGCGCATACTACCATCCTTCTCTACACGAAGAGAACCATCGCTCCCCATGGAGAATGACTCTAGTGAATAAATCCTTGAGATAATAATTCATCTAGCTGAGTCTGTAGCTCCCTTATCTCAACAGGTACCATACAATAGGGTGCTCGGGATATCGGTGTTGTGGCCGGCTACAACTTGATGTAGAACTCAACCTCTCTCACCAGAGGTAACCTAGGTATGTCCTAAAAACAACCTGATAATCTGAGATAATTCTAGTCTCGCATGAATCGGTACTCTGATCCCTCAGCATCACCTCCTCGATATATGCTAGAAATGACTCCGCAAACTGGTTACCCTTTGAGGTCGCTACTATCAACATAGACCCATCGGATGCTCACAAGCTGACTGTTTTAGAAAAATAGTCAATACTAATATGGTAGGATGATAGCTAATCCATACCGAGAATGACGTCAAAATCCAACATTCAAAAAACTTTCAGATCAAAAATAAACTCGGAATCATCTAGACTAATGACGCATCTCCTACAAATACTCTCCTTGAGGAGTGAAAGAGAAGTTGACATGGCCTCCATTCATAGTAGATTTGATGAGATAGTAAATCTTTTGCAACAACCCCATCCTTCTTCGGGTCCAGGATCATCGAATGCTTGAAGTTCCTTCTTGATCTATGTTAAACAATATGATATTTTGGTTTATGTTGTGTTGGCAAACTTTTATTTACATTGGCATGTAACATTTAACTTGCACTTGATTTGCTTTATGTTGGACATGGTTTGAAAACATTGTTGAACTTGGTATGTAATAGCCTAGTAAATATTTTTCTTTTGAATTTATGTGTGTTTTCACACTTGATGGTGAGCTTATATCTTATATGATGATCATATGCTCTATCATGTTTGTGTTCTATATGAATATCCTCTCTCATGTTTCTTTTCTGACAGAGGGAGCGTAGCTCCTATTTGTTTGTTTTTTTTCTAACCTATGCATAAATGTAGGGGGAGCCTTGCTCCACTATTCCCCTTTTTGATGTTGCCAAAAGGGGGAGAAATGGTATGGATTTGTTGTTTATGAGTATTGAGCTATTTGTATTTCAAGATTTATATAATGAATTGTTTGTCATCATCAAAAAGGGGGAGATTGTTAGGGTTCTGGTTTTGAACCGACACTCTAGTTTTGTTTTGATGATTTTACAAATAATTTATAACTAATTTTATTTCCTAGTGATTGTGTCTTATTGCAGGTTTTTATCAGAGTTAAAGATCTAGATCAGCCATGTTTACAATCATTTAGGTATTATTGTATATATCGTGTGTTATTTTCTAAGCTCAATATACCACAGTTGTTTTGTTTCGTGAAAACAATGTGGCTTTGGTTTAACATCATGTTTACACCCTATACTATTTATAAAAACATTTTACAAAAGTTTTGCAATACACCTCTTTATCAAAATCAAATGTATATGTTTACATATTTATACATATATGTGCACATTTGCTAAAACGATGATCTATTACAAATGGCAAATGTAATTTCCAAAATTTCTTCACAAATATGTTTAATATCATGTTTATAAGCTATTCCCAAAGTTTTACATTGTTTAGAATTTATTTGATATTTTTTAACAAGCTTCAAAGTTGTAATTTTTTGTGTACTTGTTTATGAGTCGACTCATGAACAGTATTGAGTCGACTCACAAACTGCTGCGTAGTTTACATTTTGTTTCTACTGAGTCGACACATGATCTTATGAATTGATCCATCAGGTTGAGTCGACTCATGCCTGTCATAAGTCGACTCATAATCTGTGCTGGAAAGTGTGTTTTGTTTCTGCTGAGTCGACTCATGATCTTATGAGTCGACCCATGGTTTATGAGTTGACTCATGAATCTTATGAGTCAACCCATAAGTTGATATTTAGCCTGTAATAGCTACTTATGAGTCGACTCATGAATAGTACTAAGTCGACTCATAACACTATAACGGCTACTTTCAATTTTTGTCTTCTTCTAGCTTTTTGGTCTTTTTACTTGGGTTCTTGCTGATGTTTTATGATGTTATAAATACCCTAGTGTATTTAACATTCTGACCAACCAAGAGATTTATTTAATTAAGCTTATAAGTGTTTAAGAGGTGTTTAAAGCCTTGTTTCAAGTTTTGTTTCAAAAGAGAAGTTTTATAGAAAGAAGAAGCTTTCAATTTCAATTGAGGAATTCATCCTCATCATCATTTCTTCAGTTCTTTGTGTTTATAGAGAAGTTTTTCTAAACTCTTTTATATAGCTTATTGATTTTTAATTTCATATTCATATCTTGCTATATTAAATTGAGTTAGAATTTCATTGTTCTCATTTATCACACACACCCTTATTGAGCTTAGATTATTTCATACAATATATTAGTGGGTATTGGTGTGTGAATTAGTCATATTGAGCTTCATTGTGTTCTCATTCATTATAGAGAACAAAACATTGTGAGTATCACTTGTAATACACTTGTACACCAAGAGAAGTGTGTGGTGAGAGACGTGGTTGAATCCAAGAGGAGTGACGTCAGTTGACGAACCCAGGGAGAGGTTGTATCCGAGCACTTGAGGAGGAGGAAACGTGATAGAGACCAACACTTAGTGTGTATAGTGTGATTGCATAGTGATTAATTGTGAGAGTTTTCGATGAGCTTGAAAAATCGAGTGTGTAGAAGTTTCATCTTCCAAACCGGATTGTGATAGTGGAGATCTCCTCAAGGTAAGGAGCGGGGACGTAGGTCGTTGGGACCAAACCTCGTGAACATATTGTGTGTTTGTGTTTGCTTGGCGTTCATCTTTATTTGTGCTCATATCATATATCGCTTTCATCTCGTTATTGTGTCATATTTATTTACACTTGTGTTTATATATCCTTGCATATATTTTACCATATAGGATATATCTCTTTGTTCATATTGCATATTCTTGCTCATAACATATTGCATATCTATCTTGCAAGAAAAACTTATTAATAAGTTTTAATTGGCATAAAATTAGATTAGATTAGCATAAGACCGTAATCATCCCCCTCTAGTGTCTAACAACACTGACCTTTGGGAGTGTGTACCCTCATGTGTTGGTTTCATCACTATAGGAGACGACAAGTTAGAGTTGCATATGTTTGCATGGGAATCGTTGATGGGCATAGCTTAGTATTACCTAGGGTAGTGGGTTGGTAAACCACACTAGAGTAGGCTGATGCGCTTATACTATGTAGGGTGCCTGAGTGTGTAGTTCGTCGTACATGATGACACGATGAGGCTGGTACGCTGTACCTATAGGATGCTCGAGCGGGTAGTCCGCCCCGCATGAGGATGCGATGAGGCCAATGCACCTATACTCTATAGGATGCCCTAGTGGGTAGTCCGTATTGCATGATGATATGATGAGTCACATGATTTTGTGAGCGACAACACTCTATAATATTTGATCGCTTAGGTCTCAGGTGGGTACTATTTATGGACATAGTCCATCATTGAGGTATATTTTGCAATGGTGCATATCTTTGATAAGGATTATACAGGATTGTGTATTTGCTTCAGTGCCACCTACCCCAAGGGTAGTGTGAAAATATTGTGTATTGGCATGCATGACATGTCCTCAATGAGGTGTTGGTGATGTACTTCTTATTGCTTGTGCATAGAATTTGGAGTTAATTTTTAGCGATCACAATTCAAGATACATGGTATATATATGTGGGTTTTCTTATTTGGATTATTCACTCAATGTACTCATCTCGTGTTGTTGATTTCTAAATGTTAACTCATTTTAGTACAGGGTATATGATTTATATATATGCATGCAATGTTGTGACGCCCCTGGGTTCACACAAGGCTGCAGTCCTAGGTGAAA
>BQKN01027887.1:0-21025 GCA_022839385.1 Asparagus kiusianus
AGATCTTGCAGGATAGTTGATAAAGCGACACGACACTATTCAGGCTTCTAATTTCTTAATGTTTGGATTATAAGGCCGCACCTCTGATGGACATTGTAGACGGTAAAAATTACCGCTGTGAATTTGTACATGAATCCGCCCACGAATCGAAACCACCCACTTGGGTGAAGGGCGGACCACGACCACAGGGTGGGCTCGCTGACGAATGGGCCCCATATTCGCCCTCATGTGCCAAAGTCACGTAGATTCGCCGGTAAGGTAAATTCGCCCTCATAAGCCAAAGTTATCCGGATTCGCCTGCATAGGTCCAAATTCGCCCAATTACTCGATTCACCCACATGAGTCGAGAGCCAAGTTCGTAGGGACAAGCCTTCCCTACTTCCCGTGATGTGGGGGGAGGGAGCACAGTGCTCCAGGCCCGTCAGATGGCCGCCCATGGTACAAGTAAGCGGACAGGCGCCAGAGCAGCCTGCACGCTCATAAATGCGGTTCACCTCGCCCGTCAGAGTCAAGAGCTGGATCCGCCGGCATTCGGCAAGCTGTCTAAACCCACTCGAGTACTAGGCACCCATCTCCCGCTTCTAGTGATGTGAAGGGAGATAGCACAGTATACCAAGCCCGTCGGGTGGCCACCCACAGTACAGGTGAGCGGACAGGCGCCAGAGCAGCCTGCACCCTCATAAATGCAGTTCACCTCACTTGTCCAAGCTAAGGGCGGGATCCGCCGGCGCTCGGTGAGTTGGCCAGATCCACTCGAGTATCTGGCAGCCGCTGTCACACATACGAGGAGGGGCCTTCCAACTCCTACGTGACGTGATGTAAAACACAGCTCCTCGAATGACCGCTCATGGTACAAGTGAACAGCAGGATATCTCTGAACAATGCATGATCACATCCCATAATTCAAGGAGCAACCAAGCCGTCTCTCCTCCATTGAAGAGCCTCTTCCAGCAACCCTTCAGGGGGAGGTCGAAAACTTTGGATAAGCATCAACGATAAGCTCTCTGCATAGTTTTTTTTTGCACCGCAGCGGCATCTCCTAATTCTGAGCCCTGATCACCGGCGAACTAGAAGATTCGAACTCCATCGACCCGAGCTTCTACTGCGTACTGAAGCTCTCCAGCAACCTCGGCCAAACCGTCCAAGGGAAGCAGACTCGACACGAGCATTGAGCGAAGCATCCTGTAGCTACCGAATGTCCCCACGTTAAACAAGGAGGGCATTCCCTCTGCTTCTATTATAATTTCGATTAATTAGTTTGTAATAAGCCATTTGTATTAATAGAAATGAAATTCCCTATTTTTGGGAGATCGGAAATTTACACCTACAGAAGATGGCGACCATAGTGGGAGAAGCTGTTTCCTCGACCGAAATGGTGGTAGCTCAGTTCGATAAGGTTACTGTTGGGATGACTGTGGAGTCCCTAGAGATCGAGTTCGACCAAGCCAAGTACGAGGAGTACTTGTCTTCTTCCTCCTCTGGTGGCGATGCGTCCCGCAAATACCACAGAGTCGTGCGCAGAAGCAGACCTCAAACGGTCAAAGCTTTCGCGCCTGAAGACTCTACCCAAGTCTTGTCGGGGGGACCTGCTCCAAAGCCGATCATGGTCAAGCCATAGATCAAGAGCATGGGGTGAGAGCCCGCCAGATGGGTCGCCAGACGACTTTCGGAGACGCCCGTTCCAGAGGAAACACCGGTTCCTTCCGGCGCAGGCCATACGGCCACAGCCCACGCGGACGCTCTCCTCTCTAAAAGAGCTCGCCAACAGCGACAACAGACACTCGCGAAATAGGAGGCCTGAGCCTTCCTCTCATGCAATGGCCTGAACTACTACACGAGCCCGAAAATTGTTAGGCGAGGAGGTAACTCGCCCGACGTCAAAAGGCTCTCCAAATAAAGAGCGCCGATGGAGAGGGACAGGGCCGCCCGTTCAGGTGGACTTCGCTTCTTAGGTCACATCCCTGATGCGAATAAACCATTGCAAGCGCACGAGTCCGCCCAAGTAGATGAACCCTCAACGGCAAGCGGATCTCACCCGGACCACTTAGCGGATGAGTGTAACAAGCGGTAAAGCCTTGACCTCAGAGGCAAGGCGATAGGTGATGCCTTGAAATCCCGCCCGCACAAGCAGGGGGTTGAATCTCATCCACATGTTGGAGTTTGCCCGAACACGAGGTTTCGCCTATCAAGGCAAACTCGCCCAACTCCTACATCTAATCGTTCTGTCCAGTGTACAACAGGGGGTGCATCCAAGGCCCTCTTATGCGATCACTCAGACGACCCATCTGACCTTGGGGGTGGTCGCCAATCACTCACGGAAGACCTCCGGGATTACCTAACTCGCAAACGTACTATACATAAGGCGATTCCTCAGTGCCACTGCGAAAGGCTCATCCAGACAGTTCTCGCCGACTGTCAATGTATAGAAACGGCGAGACCTTCAGTATTTGAGAGGCTCTCTCGACGACCTTCTTGACCGAGGCCCACTCGTCAAAGGCGTCGTCACCAGAGAGGACGCGCTGCCGACGACCTAGAGCTCCCGTTCGCCATGATCAACATGACGGACAGGGGTAAAGCGGTACTTTCTGACTCCCCAAATTCGAACTCCGTCCTGGGACCTAATCCTCGGTTTGTCTAACGCGGACAAGGCGGCATATACCAGTGTACCCATAGTCGTAAGGGGGTAAGCATCGGGTTTGATTACTCCACCCTAGCACCTCACTCCTATGGCGAATACGAAGTTCATTCGGCGGTAGCCACGTCCCAGACCTCGCACTCAAGTCAGGACAAACCAGCAAGGGTACACATGACTGAACTCGCCCACGAATAGACAGTAGCCCAAAAGCTTGAGGAGCACCAGGCAACCATCGACTCGCTGAGAGAGATGATGGAGCAACTTCTGAACAAGAAGAAGAAGAAGAAAAGAACCCAACGTCCCTTACCCCGTCGAACTAGGGATAAAGAGTGGGTACCCCCCCCCCCGTCGTCCGGCGACTGAGAAGGAAGATAACAGTAATCCACAATCCGATTACTCTTCCAAGACGTTGCTAGGGACGTCACATACCGGGGGTAGCGTCCGTGATAAGAGGTTCGACGAGTTCCAAGACCAGCTCAACACGCTGAAGCTTCAGCAGAACATGAACAAGCTGGGGGTGGTCCGTCCCTACCCTGTCGAATGGGACACGGTCCCATACCCGGTGAAGTTTAAGCCGATTAGTTTGGTGCAATTTGACGGCAAGGGCTCTCCCTTGCAGCACATTTACTACTTCATGGCGCAGACCGGATTCCTTACGGGGAACGACGCTATTCTCACTCGGCTATTCATAGGCACCCTCAAGGGGGTGGCCTTTGAATGGTTCCGTAAGTTAGAACCTGGCTCTATCAAGTCATGGGCCGACGTTGAAAGGCTCTTTTTGGCCCGCTTCTTCGACGAAGACACGGAAGTGTCAATGGCCACCCTCCTCGCTGAAAAGCAATGGAAGTTGGAGTCGGTCAACGACTTTGTGAAGAGATTTCAGAACCGATCAGTCCACTGTCGGGACCAAGTTTTCGAATCAACACTGATTGAGATATGCCGCAACAATCTTTCGATCCATATTTTATCCAAAATAGGCACGGTGGAAACCCGGACATGGAAAGAACTTGTGCGCCAGGGCGAGCAGGTGGAAAACATGATCAAGAGTTTAGAGGCCGAAGAGCCGCAGCCCAAGAAGGGAGCCGCGGAGCCGGCTATGCCGAAGAATCCCCCTCGAACGAGAGGAAAGGAGATCATGGCCGTTGACTCCGCCCTAATGCCGAAAACTGTTCAAAGGCCAAAGCCCAGACAATTTGAGCAACGCCCCCCGCGGCAATATGACTTCAAAAAAGATCAGGTGGTGGCAACGTTCGATACTCTACTCAAGAGCGGTCAAATCAAATTGCCAGAAGCCACGAAGCCTGAGGAGAAAAACAAAACCGGTGACCCGAGTTACTGTGTCTATCATAGATTCCTTGGCCACCACACAACCAAGTGCTACGTCCTCAAGGACAAGCTCCAGGCCCTCTACGATGCTGGGGTCCTGAAGAAAGAGAAAGTTTAAAAGCAGGTGACTACGAACATGATCAACTTGAGCTTTGGGACAGATCTCCCGGAGGTCCAAGCTCTGACAGGGGTAATTCCTATCCCCAAGGCAGTCTTGAAGATCACCAATGACGACCCTCACAACCAGCGAGGGAAGGGTTTAACTCCACAGACTCTGCCATCGGGTCAGGTGATGTGGGTCCATCCAGACCTCCTCAACGATGAGCAATAGACTGCAAAGCCTTCGAAAGAGGCTAAGGGAAAACATTGCAATGTCGTCTCCGCCATCCTGGGTAGAAATAACACAGCAATGACCGCCCTGACCGACTCCGAAGAGGAAACCAATGTCCTCACCATAAGAGCAGGGAAGGAATTCGCGAAGGAATATCCCACGAGGGCGGAGAACCCGGCGGGACCTCCCACGAGGCCAGCCACGACAACCCCTCCCAATCCAGACAGACCAAGCTCAAGCCGCCAACCTTTCCGGTTTAATGTGCTCATGCAGCTGAAGATTATCCCTGCGCGAACTACCATGTACGACCTCCTTCGACTATCCAGGCCTACCCGAGAGGCCCTACAAGAGGCGTTGGCCGACTCAGAGGCGTTCTCGACCCATTTCTCAAGGGAGGAGGATGCAGAATAAGAATGTGCGACTTGTTGCCAAACCTCCGAGAGACGGGTCTCGTGCATCACTTTCACTCCTGAGGACATGCTCATCAAGAGCACATCTCATGATCGACCACTGTACTTCACGGGGTATGTCGGTTCGTCGAAAGTAGATCGGATTCAGGTCGACCCGGGTTTCACATTGACCATCGTACCCCTAAAGTTGATCAAACACTTGGGAATACCACCAAAGCGTCTGTCCTCAACCACCACAACCATTTTTGGCTTTAACACCACGGGGACTCGGTCGCTCGGCAAAATCCGCCTGAAATGCTGAATAGGTGACATGAAGACGGAGGTGACCTGCTACGTCATCGATGCCGAGCCTTCCTACAACATACTCTTAGGACGTTCGTGGATCCATGGTAACCGAATAGTCCCATCCACTCTGCATCAATGCTTGAAGTATGTGGACGATTACGAGCAAGTGAAAACAATAGTGGCCGATAAGCAACCCTTCAAAGGTGTCAAAAACTACTTCACAGATTCTCTGCTGTACCAAGACCTCGACGAGCCACCGGTCGAAGAACCGAAGAGTGGCAACGAGGCGGATAGCGAACCTGAGTATGGCGACAGTCTAATCCTAAATGATTTCGAGTTAATTGTAATCGGTTATGAGAGTCACCATGTAACCAACGCTGTTCAGGCGGAGGAGATTATCATGAATGAGAAGTCCAACTTTGCTTATTTGTCGTCTTGTTCTACATCCGAGGATGATGAACCCAGTGACCTATGGTCAAAACTCTACGGCGATCCCTCCCTGCACTTGCCGGTATGCTCGTCATACGTCGTAAAGACTCGGCCGATCGAGTCGTCGCAAGCCGTTCTTGTCGTGCTAACCCAGAATAATTATCAAGAAGATATTATTTTCGGTCGAATCGATCGTCCTCTACGCACGCTGTGGGATGAATCTGAAGATGAGGACCCGACGCCTTAGTTTTCACAATACAGTCAAGTCGCCAGGAAGATGATGAGTGACATGGGATATGACCTCACTCGCTTAGAGGGCCTGAATTACGGCCGAGGGTGCAAAACGGTTATTCGGCCTGCTCACGTACCCAAGGGTAAACCCTCAAATTACTTCAACAGGACTCGAATGGTCTTAGGCTACTCCTCTTCCTCCTTGGATATGTGTTGTTGCATCAACGAAGACACCGATTATGCATGTTCAGGAGATCGATCATTGAGGACCTCGGTGTGGGACTCAGACGTCAGCGTGAAGGAGCTATTCGACAACCTTACGGTTAACATGGCGACGATTGATCCCGCCAAAATGGCAGAGGATGGACAAGTCCTACTTTATGACGAGACGTGGGATCGTCGCGTTAACGCTTAGTGGAACAGTCGCTTCAAGCAACTGGAACCACCAACCAAAGACGAAATCCTCCAGGTGAACATGGACACCGACGCGAAGCCCAAACCCATATTCATCAGCGACAGTCTATCTCCTCAAGAAAAAGAAGATCTCATTGCCCTCATATGGGAATACATTAACGTCTTCGCATGGAATTACAAGGACATGCCTGGCCTGGATCCGCGGGTCGCCACGCATCGCCTCAACATCAGCTCAGACACCAAACCGGTCAAGCAACAGCAGAGGCGGTTTCGCCCTCAGATTATGGAGGCGATCGAGGCTGAAGTAAAGAAACTCATCGAGTCTGGTTTCATCAGAGAGGAACAGCACCCTGACTGGGTGGCTAATATTATTCCGGTCCTGAAGAAAAACGGTAAAATTTGCATCTGCATCGACTTCAGAGACCTCAACGCCGCATGCCCTAAAGATGAATTTCCTTTGCCCATCACGGATGTCATCATCGATAATACGTGTGGATTCGAGAGGATGTCCTTCATGGATGGTTTCTCAGGGTACAATCAAATCAAGATGCACCCCGAGGACGAGAAACATACTTCATTCCGAACTCCCACGGGGGTATACTGCTACACAGTCATGCCCTTCGGATTCAAAAATGCCGGCACAACCTATCAACGCGCCATGAGCACGATCTTTCGAGAGCATCTGCGAAAAACGATAGAGTGCTATGTAGATGACCTGGTCGTGAAGAGTCTCCGCAAAGACGACCACCTCCAGGACTTGAGGGCGATGTTCGAACTCATGAGGACTCATCAGCTCAAGATGAATCCTACGAAATCATTCTTAGGAATGTCTAGTGGTAAATTCTTCGGTTTTGTCGTCACAATGAAAGGGATTCGGATCGACCCAGACAAGGTGCAAGCCATTCAAGAGCTTCAACCACCCTGGAACCTCAAAGAATTAAGAGGTCTTCAAGGACGATTGGCCTACATCCGAATATTCATCTCAAATCTTTCGGGCAAATGTCAGTCGTTCTCCAAGCTTATGAAGAAAGGTACCTCCTTCGTATGGGACGAGCCTTGCCAGCGGGCCTTTGAGGAGATCAAAGCTTATCTCTCGAACCCACCCGTCCTTGTGGTGTCGATCTCGGGAAAGCCATTCCTCATCTATATACGGGCTATGGAGCATTTTCTAGGTGCCCTCTTGGCACAAAATGACGACTCGGGCCATGAGCAGGGCATTTACTACCTAAGTAGAAACCTGCAAGGCGCCGAACAGTGGTACCCGATGGTCGAAAAGGAATGTTTAGCCTTAGTGTTCGCCATCCAAAAGATGCGGCACTACTTGGTCAGCCAAACGATCCACGTCATCTCCCGGATGAACCCCATCCGGGTCTTCATGACACAACCCACGCCGCTAAACTGGCGCCTAGCCAGGTGGGCACTTCTGCTCTCTCAGTATGACATCCACTTCATGCCACAAAAGTCAGTCAAAGGACAGGCCAACTGCGATCTCATGGCTAGTCACCCACTGGGGGCGAAGACCGACCTGTTTGAGGATTTGCCGGATGAACCGCCCGAAGCTAACGTAACTTCGTTACCAGAGGTGTGGCAGATGTTTTTCGACGGCACGTCTCGCATAGGCGCGAGTGGCTCTATTGTTGCAGGAGTGGGGGTAGTCCTCACTTCTCCACATAGCCACGTGTTCCCCCGAGCCTTTTCCTTGACAGAGCCATGCACCAACAACGTGGCCGAGTATAATGCGTTGCTCATCGGGCTTGAATTGGCAAAAGAGTTAGGAATAAAGCATCTCGAGGCTTACGGTGACTACCAACTCATCGTCAAGCAGATGACCGGCGAGTACGAAGTTAGGAACAACAATCTAATCCCACTCCACAAAGCGGCTATCAAGCTAGTGGAGTCATTCGAGAGTTTCCGCATTGAGTACGTGCTGCGTTCTAAGAACACACATGCGGACGCCCTTGCCTCCTTGGCGGCTAACCTGGCCCAGCCATTAGAGACGACCCAATGGGTCACAGTGGCGAGCCGAAGGCTCTTTCGACTAAAAAACATCCCAGAAGCGAACGCCACCTATCAGATCTCGGATCAACCCGATCTGAAAGATTGACGTCTCTCAATCATCGACTACGTCCTGTATTGCATATTGCCCGAAGACGCAAGGGGGCGAGAATCTGTCCGGCGGCGTGCCGCGAGATTCTACTACGATTCGACCACCAAGACGTTGTATCAAAGGTCGTACGATGGTTTGTTACTTCAATACTTGTCGGAAGCAGAAGCACAAGAAGCTCTGCGTGAAGCCCACGACGGCGCTTGCGGAGCTCACCAGCTTGGACCCAAACTTTAGGATCGCTTGCGAAGGATAGGCTACTTCTGGCCCGGGATGGTTCACGACGCGGTCACTTACGCAAAGCGCTACCACGAGTGCCAGATCCACGCCAACTACATGCACCAGCCGCCAAAAGACCTGCACCCGACGAAGGCTTCATGGCCCTTCGAAGCATGGGGGATGGACATAGTCGGGCTAATATCCCCGCCGTTGGCAAGAGGTTATCGCTTCATCCTCACGATCACTGACTACTTCTCTAAGTGGGCCGAAGTCATCCCCTTAAGAGAGGTCAAGACTAATAACGTGATCAAATTCATCAAACACCATGTTATATACCAATACGGCATACCCCGGCGTATTATTCATGACAACGGCACGCAATTCGTTAGCCATGCATTCACCAGGTTTTGTGACAAGTTCCGAATACAAAACCTCTCCTCCACCCCCTACAATCCTTCGGCGAATGGTCTAACCAAGGCCTTCAACAAAACAATTATCAAGATCTTGACCAAGCTGACTTCCACTAGCAAACGCGATTGGAATGAAAAACTTGGCGAGAGCTTATGGGCATATCGCACAACGGTTCGCACGCTAACTGGCCACACGCCCTACTCATTGGTATACGGCTGTGAGGCCGTGTTACCATTAGAGATCCAAATTCTATCCCTCCGCGTCGCCCTGGCAACGGGGATGACGGCCGAGGATAATCACCAATGACGACTCACAGAGCTCGAAGCGTTGGACGACAAACGACTAGAAGCTCAACAACACATTGATTTCTATCAAGCCCGAATGGCCAAGGCGTTCGACAAGAAAGTCAAGCGCCGAGCCTTCAAGGAGGGAGAACTAGTGCTCGCCGTTCATCGACCAATGATTCTCACCTCCAAGAAGAAGGGTAAATTTCAGTCCAAATGGGAAGGGCCATTCGTAGTAGAGACAGTCTATTCGAATAGGGTTTACCGCCTTGTCAAGCCAAACGGTGACAAGATCATGATGCCCATCAACGGTAAATACTTGAAAAAGTACTACCCTTAGTTCTTCTTCAGACTCCCACGAGTGCATGAGTCTAAACTGGTCCTTACTCCCTCCAACCGGTACATGAGGCTAAATTGTCCCTACTTCACCCGCTCTGGCAGAAGACCCCATATGAGTCGCTGCCAACAACGCTCTTAAGGCGTGACCTGGGTCGCCCATTGGTCCAACTTTCTTACGATCGGGACTAGGGTAATTCTGCCACGATAACGCCAAACCTCTGGCGAAAGTCAACTCGCCAATCCTCCCTAATAGGATGGCGAGTCCACCAAGGTCGTTCACATCATGGCAGACACAGAGTTGCTCAAATCGCAACAAACCCCCACTACCATGTTAACACCAAACCTCTGGCAAAAATCAACTCGCCAATCCTCCCCAATAGGATGGCGAGTCCACCAAAATCGTTCACATCGCGACAGACAATTCGGCTATATTAACTATCACCTCTAACCAAATCATCTTATTAATCTCTCCCAATGGGATGATAAGGCCTCATAGTTGCTCCGATCGCAACAAAACTTTATCAGGTTAATGATCACCTCCGATGACCGGCACCATTATTCCTACGAATAACACAGCCTAAGTAATAACTTACCATGCGACGTGTTATTACTTCGGTCAATAGTCACACTCCTACGTCCCTGAACTACTTGACCTATTCCAGATATCCTAACATTCCCTTAGGATAACTGAGGGGTAGTAGCCTACCACGCGATGGCTCCTACAACAATCGATCATCACATTCCTACATCTCTGAACGATTCGATTATCACCTATGTCGTCGTCCTCACAGACGGCGATAATTATCAAGGGCGGCTCGACAGGCGTCACACCCGACGGTTCATCCGAACAACAACTCGCCGAGTGGTAAGTCAAAGTTAGGGTCCCCGGTTGGTCGTATGCACGAGCAACCATTCCTAGTCTCAGGCTAAGTGTTACCCTCTCGGTCCCACTTGAGCTGCAACGTGAAAGTCGGGGTTAACCCGACCCCACGTCGCGAACAGCCAATAGCAGAGAAAGGACCTAACGACCAAGTCCAAAACGGGTTAGTCAAGGATTCGCCAGAGATGGCATGAGTAGCTCGACTCAAGCGCCAAACAACACAGGCGAGTTCAACCTGAAGACGAAACACAAGTTGAATATATACCAACACCAGAAAATAAAAATAAAAGAAACTGTGCATGCAAGATAGAGGATAAGCAAAGCAAAAGGCCATTACGGGCCAAAAATTACATGCATAAGTTTTTAGTTATGATGCAACCGGCATCAACTAAGTTACAACACAAAAAAGAAAAAAGAGAAGAGGAGGTGCTTAAACAAGATAGGCACTAAAGGAGCTTCAGCAGACTGAATGCGGCAATCTTAGCCTTGACCGTCGTAAGATCCGCCGCACGCTGAGCCTTCGCCGCCTCCTCCTGCTTTCGCTGTAGCCTGGCAAGAGCAGCCTCGCCATCTTCTTCCTCCTAGCGAAGGAGTTGAAGTGCCCTGTCCATCGCTTCGGCAGCTTGGCAGATCTTCATATTCTCCCGCTCGAGCTCCCGCAGCCTTGCCTCGCCGCGAGGGGACCCAGCATCTTCGAAGAAGGCGGCGTCCATGTAAGCATCCATCCTAGCCAATACCACCTGGTGCTGTTTGCGCAGACGCTTGAGCTCGACCTCCTTCGCCTGGACCCGTTTCGCTCGCTCCTCACGCTCGAGCATGAAGCGCATCGAGAGGGGCGGTGGCGCGTCCGAAGCATCGTCATGCGCCAGTTCCTCCAGGCGGTACATCCACCCCTCTACACGGCTGAGCTTCTATTCACATCACCGTGCGAGCTGGGAACCGCCTACGTGGCGGACCGCCTCCAGACCCGCTTCCACGAGGGGAAGTGCGTCGTGGTATTTTCCAGCGCCCTCGCCGACGATGACGGCGGTTCGACACACCAGACCCTCCAACCGCTGGAGGATCTCCACCACTGAAGGGGGTGCAAGAGCCGGGGCGGAAGACCCTTGAGCCGAGCTCGTGGGGGAAACCGGTGGTGCACCGACGTCAACGACGATGGCGGAAGAGCCGACGCCTTCAGAAGCACTATGGTCGGACGCAGAGGCCATGAGTCGAGAAAGGTTTCCGCAGCAGTTCTCGTTTGCGTATTATTTCGAAGACGTGCAAGTTTTGCTGAAAAGACGGCGAGTGCGTCATATATAATCGAAGACCCAACGGTCGAGATTTGTCATCCCAAACAATCGAGCGGCCCAGGTGTCCTACGACGCTTTGAGCTCAATGCTAATAATGAAAGGCCATTTATCTCGGGACCCTAAACCGACCGATCGGATTGAGCCCGAGAGGCAAAGCGTCTTGTCGCTTCACCATTAATGAGCATTAACAAAGCCTTAGCTGGCAAGCACTTGGGCCCGCAAGCAGACGCGTGGCACGGGTTTCGCCCGCATTAGAATCTTCAACTGTGGGACAAATTCGTCGTCACTCGAGTTTGGATTGCAGTACAAACTCACCATCAGTCGAGTTTAACCGCCACGTGAACTCGCCTTCCCACGAGTTTCGCTTGCAGCACTAAACCCACCAAAGGCCAAGTTTGGTCTTGAACGCAAACTCGCCTTCCCACGGGTTTCGTTTGCAGCACTAAACTCGCCAGAGGCCAAGTTTGGTCTCCCACGCAAACTCGCCATCACACGAATTTCGCTTGCAGCGTAAGTTCGCCAGCAGTCAGGTCTAGCTTTCAACGCAAACTCACCCTCATTCAAGTTTCGCCAGAGTTGGGTATGGCTATCGACACTAACTCGCCATCGCGCGAGGGGCTTCGCTTACGGCACGAAATTGTCAGCGGTTCTACGAACAAAACACTGAATGGCGGCATATTAAAAAGATGTGTGCACAATAAGAAAATACGAACTTCATTAAGTACTCTTAAAACAGTACATTTGAACAAAGTTATGACTCCACAATCAAGCGAGTCATAACACGATGTCAAAAGTAAATGAAGCAAAATGTCTTAACACAGTTTCAGACAAGGGGACCTAGTCCAACAAACTAAAGGACGCAAGCTCTGCCTTAACTGTGGCTACCTTTCTTGCATGGTCCTCCCTGGCCTTGTCTTCAGCCTCCTTCCGAGCCCGGTCTTCCAGACTTGATCTGGCGGCGGCATCTTCCTGGCGCAAGGCTTCGAGGCTCTGAGCCTCCGCTTCGGCAGTCTGGCTAACCTTAACGCTCTTGGATTGGAATTCCTTCAGGGTCGCCTCCGCCTGCTCTAGCTCAGCGTTTAAGCAGAGTACAGTAGAAGTGAATTCGCTTACGTGCTTTTCTAGTGAGCGCTGCTAACTCACCCAGAAGGCGACGGTGGATTCCAGATCCGCTATTTCTCTAGAGCGGACCTCCTGCCCCTAAGCCTCACGACGTCGAATATGAGACAGGAAGGACTCCACATCGACTTCTGGACCTTCCCGCAACAAGATCTCTAGTCTCTATCAAGCGTGACTCCAAAAGGCGGAGCTTCTGCATGCAATGGGTAGCAAGCCAGTTTTCGCCCAGTCGCCTAAAGTCAGCCATGCGGTCCAGGAGAGACTGCCTGAAACCGTCGTAGCTCCCCATGCCGAGGCTGACAAGGGAAATCACCTACTTCACAGCATTCTTGAACTCCTCGATGCGAGCCTGCAAGGACAATGGACCCGAAGAAACAGGCTCTTGACCCGGAGCAAGTGCTGCGATGGGTGGAACCTCGAGACAAGGTTCGGCTCCAGGTTGAGCGGCGAGGCTTGAGGCAGGGGAAGTTGTGGTGCCCTCGGATTCGTCATCAAAAATTAAAATAAGCTCAGCCACGTGTTCTTCAGAAGGTGGCGCCTCTTCATGGGTTGTGAAACACAACGACAGCACAGAAAGGGGTTAGACGAGAAGTACCTACCCAACTCACGCCTGAATGGAGATTAGGGTAAAAAAAATAATACCTTCGGCGGCGGCAGCCTCGGCAGCACCCGAAGAGGCCGCCTCCTTCCTCTTCTTCGAAGCAACTCTTTTCACCTTTGGTGTCATCCTGAGAATGCAAAGGAAACTTGGACTTCCTCGGAAGAAAACAACAAGGAAACTGCGGCCTCTCTTAACAAAGGGAAGAGGCATTAAATACTCTGAGCCTAGGTGGTTATCCACGACTCGATTAGACCTTTCAGGCCCAAACAGTCGAGGGTAAGGCTGAACAACTCGGATCTCTTATGAACGGTCAGGATTTGGCGGTTTCTGGGCACGATCCCCAGCCAACGGCCCGAATCGGGCGTGGAGGACGAAGAGACCCACTGCGCCGCATTTAATGCGAAGCGACGTGCCCACATCTCCTTAACTAACGTGTACGTGGATTAACACGTGACCTGCTAAAAACGGAGCTCGCCCACAGCCGAATTCGTCACAAATTCTCCTACAGATAGATCCGCATGTAGGCGAGAAGGACTTGCAGCTAAAATTCACCGACAAGAATCCCTCTGCAGTTAGGATTCTCTTGCAGCCAAACTCTAACTAACGCATGTTTAAAAAAAAAGGGGATGGAGTACGCGTGCAAATGATAGTGCCCAGAAACAAAAGGACAATTTCATTCATAAAAAGGAAATCCTGTTACAACGGGGAATAAAAGACAAGTTACAAAGCTCTCAACTGCAGTTCCGCCTCACAAATCTCCCCAGCATGGCGAAGCTCAAGCCTCCTCAGGATCTCTCGACGAAGATCTTCCTCAGTGCGCGAGACCAAGTCTTGGACGGTATCTTTGGCCTCCTTGAGGGCTCGATCCTTTTCCTCAATGGAATCAGCCACCAATTGCCAGCGAGATTCAATGCCCTCCAATTCCTTTGCCAATTGCTCGCGAGCCTTCTCTTGAGTAGCTAGGGAAACCTGCGCATTAGCTATAACTTGCTTTAGCTTTGCTATTTCGGAAGACAGGCGAGAAAGGCGGTTATCAGCCTTCTATCGCTCATGGGCCACTCGTTCATCCTCAGCCTTGACTTGCTCCAACTCTGCTGACAACCTTACCTCCAGCGACATGGTCTCGTTCAGTCGGCGATCGTGCTCTTCCAATGTTGCTCGAACTTTGCCGGATGCGAGATCAACAATTGCAGAACTCTTCGCGCGAAGGGCAAGCAACTATTGGACAGCCTCCTCCACTTCTTTCAAACGTTGAAAGTACGGCTTCGTCACGGTGGTGCCAAACCTCTTGATTAAGAAGAACATATCGTGATCGAGATCCTCCTTGAACTCCTCGAAGGGACAACTCTCCTCCAAGGCGAGCTTGACGTAGTCAGCTAAAGTGTCTTGGAAGTTAACCAGGACTCGTGCCACCTTCCTTTTTTACGAACGTTCCAAGGGAGAGAGGGCAGCCTCCTCTGTCGAGGATGAAGTTACGATTGAAATACCGATAGTCATAACCGCAGAAGCAGTGATTGGCATCGCCAAAACCGGTGTGACTACCGACGCCATCAGAGTAGCGGTCGCGGCATCAATAGCCACCACAAACGAGGAAGTGATCGCTAACCGAGTAGGGCTCCCCCTTCGGATCGGAGACTCTTGCGCTGAGGGCCCACCCCCAATCAACGCTTCCTCGAGGGTGGAGATTTCCCCTTTTTGGCCTGACACGTCTACAAGAGCCGACACCTCCTCCTCGCTCGATAGCGCCTCATGATTCAAAACGTCATCATCCGCCTCTGATTCACCCATATCTCTAGTCAAATGACCCGCCCAAGAGGGGGGATCTTCTTTGCCAGCAGCTTCATGAGAGGGGTCAACTGCAAGTGTAAGTAGAACATTAACAAACACCCCCTGGCACAGAAGGATCAACAACACTAAGGCCTACGCTTACCTGAACCACCGAGTTCTTCTTTGTCTCCAGTCCCCTCCTCTTCGTCAAAAGGAATGGAGATCACTCTCTTAACTGCACCTGCACAGATTCAACACAAATGTCAGAGGGTGCGGATCTGACTTCGTGCACGAGAGTGCCACACTAAAAAATTACCTCCTGGTGCGGACGTAGGAGTCGACGAAACCCCCGCCTATGGCCTCACACCGGGCTGCAGAGAGGTATCCTTCGGGGTCTCCGGAACTGCCTCTAACACGATAGGAGGAGTAGTCTCGACCATTCCCCCACGATAGGCCTTCTTGGCTGTTTCCGCTCAGGGGCCTTCGGTCGCCGTCTCCCGCTGCCGCTTAGAGAGCAGCGAACTGCTCGGAAATAGAAGGGGCATCCCCATCCGTCCAGCTATTGCGCTCCGAGCTTGCTCCAGACGCTCAGCTGCCCGGGTTAACTCGTCAGGTTCCCTCTGCTCACTTTGGGGATCCAACGGAAGACTAGGAGAAGGAGCTTGCGTCTCGGGCACCTCAGATTCATCCATACCCACATCGAAACCCTCGGTGTCTTTGGCAGGATCCTTCGAGAACCACTCTTTGGTGGTTTGACACCCCCTCTGCCTTGACGGACGAGAAGCTCCCCGGGGGCGACATTCGTGTTCTGTCAAACAGGAACTCTAAAAGCGGAAGCCGTCAGGATTGGCGCTGGCGCCCCGATACCACCGGCAGTACAAGAGCGTGTGGTGCAGATCACGATCCTTCGCCGGTAGCTCAAAGCGAGCATGAGTACCACTAGCATGGGTCCAGAACCATCCCCGAGCTCCATCCACTAGCCCTCCTTCGAAGTGCAAGTGGGGATTGATGTTTCCCACATACAGCTGGTCATACCCGAACTGGCGAGCAAACCTGCAAGGGATGTACGGCTCAAGGTAGCACGTAGAACCAGTTCGCAAGATGTGATACCCCGGTCGAATGTTCACCAACCATCAAAAAGCGCCGCAAGAAAGAACGGTGTGATGGTCCACCGTCGGCACGTCCCTAAGAGACTCTCCGTATCCTCCTCCGCTAAAGTAGGGGAAGAACCAACAAAAATTATAATAGCCAAAATGGGAGAGCGTCTTCCGCGCGTCGGGGATATCCCTACATTTCCAAGAGCACCTCTCCAGACGTTGGTCGAATGGGACGAACCCTTCTCCTTGAAGAGTCACGGGAGCGCTCATCAGACACTCACAGTGATAGACGAACCACGCCATCAAGTAAGTATACGGCAGCCCCACTCTAGGGTTAGGGGTCCTGACGATCTCCCCTTCCCCCTCATCAACAATCGACACATGGCAAAATTAGGCCGTCAATGTAGGGAGCCCCCGGTAGATACATGCCACCATCGCCGACACCAAGGAGTAGGACTTCCCGTGGGCTAAGCAGACCGCAGGATACACGACCTCCACCGGAAGCGCCTCGAAAGAGTGAGTGGGGACTACGCACCTTTTTAACCACAACATAAGGAACCCCGCGAGCAGGGCCTTCCCGGATATAGGGGACTTGGCCTGATGGTGAAATGAGTGAAAGACCATGCTGGACCTAAATCCACCCTCGTCACGCTCAAGAGTCACGGTGCCTCCCCCTTCGGCTGTCCTCCTCTCCACCTCAGACTGGTCACACTCACCCAGTGGAAGAGCAGGCTTCCCTTTGACATCATTCTCTGGGAACAGGTAATTAGCCCAGTTCTTGTGGCTGATCCCCGGAGCCCTCTTCTTCTTCCCCTTGTGATCCACCGCCCCTAAGGTGTTAAGGCAGATGTGGTAATGACAGAGCAACTCCCACAAAGTCTCAACCACCAAGGGGAAACGATCTGAAAGCTGGTCAATCTCATCTTGGCCCGGGACGTACTCCTCATATGGGAAGTCCCCCAGAGGCAGCCCTGACACGTCGTACATCTCGTGGAGGGTTATGCCAAGTTCACCATTGGGGGTGAAGAATGTGCCACTTTCTGCACAATACAGTTCCAGGATGCTGTGGAACTGAGAAGCGTTAATCCTCAAACCGTGTCGAGTGGCTTGAATAGCCACATATAGCTCTGAATTCTTGAGGTCAGAATTCTCAGCCAGGACGTAGTCGGTGATCTTAGACCACCAAGTGTCGCTGCCAGGTGCGTAATAGACCCACCCCGAGGCTCTGAAGTCCTTTGGGGGAAATCTCCCACCAGCTTGGAAGAAGCGATGACGAAAAGTCTCCGCGACTGCTGTTGTCTCCCCTGCAGGCAGCTCATTGAATGGTAGGCCAGGACGCAGACCCATCATGCGTTTGCAAGAGCTCTCCACCCCATACCCAGTCGTGGAGCCTGTAAAGACACCACAAGTGACCCCGTCCTGAGTTGGGGTCAAATCCCAGTTCATCGCTCTGAGGACCGCGAGAGACCGTAGCTCGACGATCGAGAACCCTCTCGGCATGCTGGGAAGGTAATAGTGAGTCCCTTCCACTACGCAGAGCCACCTGCTCTCCTTGATCAACAGAACGGAAGGATCAGTCATAGCATCGCCGAACAAAAACTGAGGCTTTGGTAGCTCCGTCCTAGCGTCGTCGGTCAGCATCGCATCGGTCGTCAGCTCACGTAATGTCAGGTGATGACCGTCCGTAACCCTCTTTATCAGACCGTGTGGCTTATCAGTGGTGAACGCGAGCACCGGATCCAAGGAAGGAAATCAGGGAGGCACCGTATGGCCCGTGCCCCGGCGAGGTCGATGGCCACGCACTTCGGAAGAGCCTCGTCAGAAAAGGTCGCTGCAAGAAAGAACCAAAGAATCAGGACGAAATCCGCCATAGGGGCAAATCCGCCTAACAAGGATGAGATATATCTATGTAGATTGCATCCGCCTTTACCAGATAGAAGTCGAACTCGCCAGACAAGAAAATGAGTTCGCCTTCACCCAACAAAGATCAATTTCGCCTGTAAAGGCGGAAGTCATCTTCTACGAATAGATGTAAAAATCCTCCCAAAAAGGGGTGATTTTTACCAGGGAAAATGCCAAAAGGCGACAGGTTCTACCAGGGGAGACGAATGATGCTCATTCCCCCAACCCAACGTCTATAACCAATGCGAGGTTATCAGAAGAACCCCTTGACTTACCCAAGCACGGCTCCGGCACACTAGCGGGCGCACCGGCGGAGAGACGGTCGGAATAGCGTCTAGGGCCTTTTTCCTTCGCAACACACTTCTTAGATTTTGGTGCCATAGAGGGATAAAGCGGGAATTCTTTCTTTAGAAATTTTTCAAGATTCCTGAGCACGGTAGCTCTCAAAGGAAGAAAATATCCTATTTAAAGGCGGAGTTGCTTACGTGGCCACGATCGCCCTCGAAAGGCGAAACACCAACGGATAAGAGATGTGACCATGATCGAAATCAACGGTCCAGATCGCCCCTAATATGTCGAAGGAACCGTCGAAATAGGAAACAAGCTGGTCGAAACCCGGAACCCGAACAAAAATCGACGGTTGTATCCAGCGGTTGAGTTCGAAAACCACGGCCACGATTCAAACGAGGCGCACGAAGCTAACGTCAGATTGTTGAATCACAATGAACGCGACATGACAGAACTACGCCGCCTTAGCTGGAAAAGCACGATGCCTCACCGGCAGACACGTGGTTCACCCACACTGAACCTAGTTTCGCCCAAAGGAAAGGTCTCGTCGGCGAAAACTCGAATAAAATCCGCAAGTCGAATAAAGTTTTCGCCTTCGAAGCCTAACTTCGCCTGAACGGCTCATTCGCCTTTGGAAACAAGCGATTTGTCCAAAGCCTTGAAACCGCTAATGAGGTGACCTTGTTTAAACCCGCGCCCCAGGCGGCTAAGGGTCAGAGTGGAAGTCTTAGCATTAAGCCTAAGATAAACTACTCAACAACTCATCATACTGAGGGGAATAGTATGGCTAGCCCGATTCAAACGGTAATCGGTAAAGGCAGATCGAACCCGTTGATAGCTGAGGGTTTGCTAAAAATCCTAAAAGAAACCAAATACACTTGGTCAGCCAAGAACTTCTTTATTCAAAGTATTCCAGACCACACGTAAGCCGGTTTAGGTCTGAAAACTTTGAAGGGGGTCTTGTAGACGGTAAAAATTACCGCTGTGAATTTGTACATGAATCCGCCCACGAATCGGAACCACCCACTTGGGTGAAGGGCGGACCGTGACCACGAGGTGGGCTCGCTGACGAACGGGCCCCATATTCGCCCTCATGCACCGAAGTCACGTAGATTCGCCGGTAAGGTAAATTCTGTTAGACCCTAGAGGGGGGGTGATTAGGGTCTTATGCTAATCTAATCCGATTTAAATACCAATTAAAATTAAATAACAAGTTATCCTAGCAAGTATGAAATATAACAAGTTATATGAGCTAGGATAAGCAATATGAACAATAAGAAATATCCTAGCAAAGAGATATAAGCAATATATGATATATGCAAGGATATGTAAACTAACACAAGGGTAAACAATATGAACTAGATAGTGGATCATATAAATAATGAGCTAATGACAATGGTGACAAGAGATATAAACACAAGTATAAATAAACGCCAAAGCACACTCAAACACAAGATATGATCACGGAGTTTGGACCTTCTGTCCTACGTCTCCGCTCCCCACTACCGGGGAGAAATCTACTATCACAACCCGGTTTGGAAGCCGGAACTTCTACACACTCGGTTTACAAGTTCACCAAAAACTCTCACACAACAAAATACTATGCAATCACACTCTACACCCACACAAGTATTGGACATAGCCGTGTCTCCCTTAAGTGCTCAGTTACAACATCTCCCTAGGTTCGTCAACCGACGCCACTCCTCTTGGAACGATCCCCGACTCGCACCACACACTCCTCACTCGGTGTACAAGTGTATTACAAAGTGAATCTCACAATTAAGCATAATATAACAAATAATTGTTCTCTCTAACAAGGTGAGAACTCAATTAAGCACAACTCAATGTTACAAACTCCCACAACCCTAATATACTATGTATGCAAATACAATAAGCTCAAGTGGGTGTGTGTAACAATGAGATAAAAACAAATCTAAACTCAATATAAAACTAGCTTTAATAGAAATGATAATTGACAAGTAATAAATGAAAGCTAGAGTAGCGTTTAGAAAACTTCTCAATGGAATGATGGAGATTTGATGCCCAAACAAGAAGATAACCTCCTCCACTTGTGAAAGCTAAAACAGCTTTAAACCAAACCCTTAAACAAGCTTAAAACAAGCTTAAACTCTTTTTAAAACCCTTGTTTAAAAACTTCTTAGCTTGGTGTAAGAACTGAGGTCAATGGGGTATATATAGCCTCCAAGAACCTCAGCCATAAACCCCAGACAAAATGACAAAAACAGCCCAGCAACGGTAACAAAAATATCCGTTGGAAACAGAACTGATAGAGCGGCGGTCGACCAAAAAAATTCGTGGTCGACCGCGATCCAGATCTGAAACTGAGAATCGAGCAGGAACTTCGTCGGTCGACCGGTGCGGTCGACCGAAGGAAATATCGAGCTCTCGGTCGACCGGTGCGGTCGACCGAAAAACTCTCTGCTGCCCAGAAACAAATGAACAATTGAGCGGTCGACCGGTGCGGTCGACCGGTGCGGTCGACCGAAAACTGATATTACAGAAAAACAGGTTTTAGAGCTGATTTTTGAGACTTTGGAAAATATGTTAAAAATAACAAATGAAGTCCAAAAATAATAAAACTTTGGGAAATGTATATAAACATGTAAATGAACATGTTACAAAAAGAATTTTCCAAATTGC
>BQKN01027901.1:0-12430 GCA_022839385.1 Asparagus kiusianus
TCCATTGAGGGTCAGCTTTCCATTGTGATTTTTAGACAGCCTACAACTATCTATTCTAGTTTCCTTTGAGAAACAAGAATATAGAGGTTGATTTGTGCTTTTGTGACAACAAAAGCCAGAGTTATCTCTCAGGTGATATCGCTTCTGCGGCGTGAGGGCGTGACTCTGCGCCCAACAATTGGTATCAGAGCCCTTATTCAGATTGACGGTGGTTGAGCTACTGATCTGAGGTGGTGGTTGATTATTGTGTGGTAAAACACAAGGTATTTGTTGAAATTCCTGAGAGAAGCAGACAAGCGAAGAATGACGTTTACAAGTAAAATAATTAAAGTTGGAAAGTACGAGATTGAAAAATTTAATGGGAAAAATGATTTTTCCTATTGGAGGATGCAGATGAAAAACTCGATGATTTCGCAGAAATTACACAAAGCCTTGGCGGGAAAATAGAAGAAGCACAAGGATATGTCTGATGAGGATTAGGAGGAGCTGGATCTGGAAGCACGGGCGTCGATTATCCTTTGCCTTGAAAGGGATGTAGCTTTCTTGGTGGATGGGGAGGAAACGGCTGCGAGCGTGTGGTTAAAGTTACAGAGCACCTTCATGACGAAGAGTCTAACGAACCGGATCTATTTAAAATCCAAATTGTATACTTGCAAGATGGAGGAGGGTTCATCAATCCGGAAATACATCAACAAGTTCGATAAGATCTTATCGGATTTGAAAGACATTGAGGTGATAGTGGAAGACGAGGATCAGACACTTCTACTACTTCTATCTCTACCGAAGTCTTATGAGAATCTGGTTCAAACACTGATGCTTATGGGCGACAGTTTATTGATGGATGAGACTAGAACGGCGCTTCTAGCGAATGATCTTCAAAAAATTATAACTAGTGATATGACCAATGGTGGTAACATGGAACAAGCTCAGGGACTGTTTGTCAGAGGAAGAGGCAATGAACGAGGAAAAGGCAGAGGAGGAAAGTCTAGATCTAAATCGAGACCTCTTGCGGGACGAGCGTGTTTCAAATGCGGTGAAGTTGGATATTTCAAGATCGATTGTTCTAACAAGAGAGTAGGTGAGAAGAAGAACAACAAGACAGAAAGACAAGAAGGCAAGGAAGAGGCGAGCTACGCTTCAGGGGAAGGGAGCGATAAGGAATGCTATGTCATCACGGGTGGCGAAGATACCTTCGGGAAGTGGATTTTTGATTCGGGTTGCTCTTACCACATGTACCCAAATAGAAAGTAGTTTACTACCTATAGAAGCATTGATGGTGGAATTGTATTGATGGGGAATAACCATGCTTGTAAAACGGTGGGGATCGGTGATATAAAAATCAAGATGCATGATGGAGTGGTCAGAACCCTAACGGATGTGCGGCACGTTTTCGACTTGCAGAAGAATCTTATCTCAGTGGGTGCTTTGGACTCCGGTGGCTGCAAGATTGTTACAAAAAACGGAGTGAAGAAGGTTGTTCGAGGTTCCCTAACAGTGATGAAGGGTATTCGTCATGGTAATCTATATACTCTCTCGGGTACGATGGTGACGGGAGATGCAACAGTTGGAGCTGAAGGAAGTGGTGGAGACCCATGTGAGCACACACGGTTATGGTATAGGTGGCTTGAGCATATGTCAGAGAAGGGTCTGGATCTGCTTAGTAAAGAGGGTATGCTAAAGAATCTGAAGAAGCATTACATGGATTTTTGCGAGAATTGTGTGTATGAAAAGGTGCATATGGTCCAGTTTCTGAGGAGCAAGCACAAGAGTAAAGGGATACTAGATTATGTGCACACGGATGTTTGGGGTCCGACTTCGACAACTTCCAAGGGTAGTTCTAGATATTTTGTCTCATTCATAGATGATCATTCAAGGTATGCTTGAGTTTATTTCCTGAAGCATAAGAATGAGGTATTTGAGACATTCAAGAAGTGAAAGGTGATGATTAAGAACAGGATGGGAAAGAAATTGAAGACATTGAGATCTGACAACCGTACATAGTATATAGATGGTGCCTTCAACGAGTTCTGTGATCAGGAAGGGATTGCCAGACACTGGACAGTTAGATCTACACCACAGCAAAATAGGGTCGCAGAGAGACTGAACCGAACACTGTAGGAGAAAGCAGTGAGTATGCGATCTTATGCTGGTTTGGGCAAAGAATGGTGGACAGAGTCGATTGCTACAGCTTGCTATATAGTGAATCGATCTCCACATTCGACATTGGACAGTGATACACCCTATCGGGTGTGGTCAGGGGAGCATGCAGATTATGAGAGGCTCCGGATTTTCGGGTGTACTGCTTACTATCACGTCAACGAGGGAAAGCTTGACGCGAGAGCTAAGAAGGCAATTTTCTTGCGGTATGCAAAGGGTGTAAAAGGCTATCGCCTTTGGTGTACAGAAGATTCGAAGTTCGTGATCAGCAGGGACGTTACTTTTGATGAGAAGTCCATGATTGCTAGGGTGCCCAAAGATGGTGGTGTTGAGACTGTTGGGACTTCCAAGTCCCAGGTTATTGAGATAGAACCTAAAGACCAGCCAGATTCTAGTCATGTTCAAGTGGGAAATCAGGTAGATGATGAGCTTGAGCAGGAGGAGGTTCAGCAAGAGAATACACATGCACTACAACAACAGCAGCTCGAGGATAGCTTGGCTTCCACTAGGCCAAGACGAGCATACAAGCAGGTACAGAAGCTGAGGGTTGATCAACCCCTGAAGCACTATGGGCATGTTAATTTGGTTGAGTACGCACTCTCGGTGGAGGAAAATGAGCCGGTCTCCTTCAAGGAAGCTATTCGGGATAGAGATAGCGAGAGTTGGTTGGCTGTGATGGAGGAGGAGATAAAATCTCTCCAGAAGAACCAAACATGGGAGGTGGTCCTATTGTCCGTAGGGAGAAAAGCTATTGGTTGTAAGTGGGTGTATAAGAGAAAGGAAGATCTTTCAGAGCTCGGTGGTATGAGGTACAAGGCGAGGCTAGTGGCTAAGGAGTTTGCACAAAGAGAGGGTGCGGATTACAATGAGATCTTTTCTCCGGTGGTGAAACACACTTCTATTCGTGTGCTATTAAGTATTGTTGCTCATGGTGATCTTGAGTTGGAACAACTCGATGTTAAAACAGTCTTCTTGCACGGAGACTTGGATGAAGAGATCTACATGCATCAACCTGAGGGCTACAATGTTGAGGATAAGGAGCATCATGTATGTCGCTTGAGGAAGTCACTCTATGGACTGAAGCAATCTCCTTGGCAGTGGTACAAGTGATTTGACTCCTTCATGCTAAAGCATGAGTTTTCCCGAAGCGACTATGATTGTTGTGTTTACATTCGGAAGCTTCGTGGAGGTGATTATATCTATCTCCTTTTGTATGTGGATGACATGCTTTTGCATCGAAGAACAAGGTGGAGATGATAAGCTGAAATCTCAACTTAGCAAAGAGTTTGAGATGAAGGACATGGGTGCTGCAAAGAAAATACTGGGTATGGAGATTAGAAGAGAGCGGGCGAATCGGTGATTGTTCTTGAGTCAGAATGGCTACATAGAGCGGGTGATCGTGAGGTTCGAGATACAAAGTGTAAAGTCGGTGGTGACCCCATTGGCTCCACACTTTAGGCTTTTAGGTAAACAATCTCCCACTACAGCGAAAGATAAGGCACACATGGAGCGTATTCCCTATGCTAGTGCAGTTGGCAGTTTGATGTACGCAGTGGTGTGTACACGTCTAGATATTTCACAGGCGGTTAGTATGGTCAGCAGGTTCATGACGAATTCGGAAAAGATACACTCGGAAGCGGTGAAATGGGTCCTGAGGTACGTGAAAGGTACCGTAGATACGGGTCTGTGTTTTGGTGGAGATACATGTCAGATCGACGGGTATGTGGACTCAGATTATGCGGGCGATCTAGATAGACGACGATCTACTACTGGTTATGTATTCAGGATACATTGGGCTCCAGTTAGTTGGCGATCGATGTTGCAGACTACAGTGGCACTTTCTACTATAGAAACCGAGTACATGGCTATGGCGGAGGAAGTGAAGGAAGCATTGTGGCTGTGGGGTCTTCTAGACGATTTGGAAATCGAGCAGGAAAGTGTGAACTTGTGGTGCGACAGTCAAAGTACAACTCACTTGGCGAAGAATCAAGTTCACCATGCTCGTATCAAGCATATCGACGTCAGATATCATTTTGTGCGGGATGTCATAGAGGAAGGAGATATTTCTCTCATGAAGGTACATACGAATGAGAATCCCGGGGACATGTTAACCAATGTGGTCACAGGAAGCAAGTTCCAGCATTGTTTGGACTTACTTCAAATCAGCCCGTGTTGATTTGCCCAAGAGGGCATGGCCCTGCGGGACGGTGATGGAGGTGAGGTGGAGGCTGTGTTGGAGAATAATTACAGAACTACGATTAGCTTGATCCCGGTGGAGGGTATGTAGGCAGTCGCGGTATAGTGGCGCAGCTGGTTTGGCATGGTTGGCCTGGATCTCTCTGGTGGAGTCCGTGGGAGTTCTTCTGGTGTTTCATTCAAAATTTGAGGTTTGTCAAATGACGTACGAGGTGGAGAATTGTGAACGTGGGGGGCATAGGACTGCCATGCTCCTGTATGACATGCTCTTGTACACACAGGACATGATGCCATGCTCTTGTACCTCCTTTGCCCATACTCTATGCAGTCCCATGCTCCTACCCCCCTATGACTTCTTCCGAGCTCATTTTTGAGCTGTCCCGCAGGGCACCCCCCTCCTCTCTCTCTTGGCTATAAATAGATGGGAGGTTGAGAGGAGAAAGTGTGGGGAAAATAAGTGGGTTGTGTAGAGTTCTTTTGGAAAAAAAAGAAAGAGAGAAAGAGAGAACTTGTATAAGTTTGGTATTTTTCCTTCATAGTGAAACCCCCTCCCGTGGACGTAGGCTAGTTAGCCGAACCACGTAAATCTCGTGTTTGTATTTGTCTTATCTGTGAGTTGCCATAGCTTGTAGGTTCCCTCGACATTTCAGTCCTAGAACCGATGAGAGGAAGAGTGTATATTTCACTTTGATGAAATATATTATCACTTTCGATTCTTGTTTCCTTTGAGAAATAAGAATTTCACTATCTATTCTAGTTTCCTTTGAAAAACAAGAATATAGAGGTTGACTTGTGCTTTTGTGACAATAAAAGCTAGGGTTATCTCTCAGGTGATATCGCTTCTGCGGCGTGAGGGCGTGATTCTGCGCCCAACAAACTCCCAGTGCCCAAAGCCAACGTTCAAGTCTTGGTGCACTGCTTCATACCGTCCTTGCTGCCTCACCTGTGCCTGTTGGCATCAGACAGATATAATAATTTTTTGTTTTTAACTTCGAATCTGGTGAATAACAAAAAATATGTAATTCAAGTGGGTAATTTTCTATGTAGAAGAAAGGACAAATTTCTTTTTAACTGCAAACTTCTTTTAGGGTAGATTTAAAATATCGCCATGGACTTTTGAGATTTTTGCACAAAATTTTCATTAAATATTTTTTTAACAGAAGTGAACTTTCAAAACTGCACAAACATATAATAAAATATCGGGATTATTACTGTGTTAACGCCTTGGATTAAAGGTATAAACATGGTAGTTTAGTAAAAAATACAGAAGAAAAATGTCCAAAAAAATTATCTGCTAAGCACGTGACAATAAGATGTAACACATGGTCGTTTAGTAAAAAAGTTCATGGTAATTTCCTCTAATAAAAGAGTGTATGGCAGTTTTTTGCAGAAGTGCCAAGTTTGATCGAAGTTTTGAAATTTTGCCTTTGCAAAGACATTTAGGACAGTACTTCTAGTTATAAGAATGTTTTAATATATGTAAAGTTTAATTTATACACTTAATATCCTAACTAGAGACTGATGTACTTATTGGCCTACATTGCATATTGTCAACTGGTTCGCCCTAATTTTATCATCAATTGGACCAACCTATAACTTCTTATGGATACGCTAGTCTTCTCACCCTACCTCCCACACAATCATCTCAAATTTCCCATTTCTGCTAAATCAATTCTTGGACATGTTTCTTAATTTTTATATATTCTAATACATCAAATATTGCTGGTGTTAAAGCCATTACTTCCTTGATCTCATGTAACCATTACAATTAATGATGTTACTACTGCAAAAACTTGACATTAACAGAAATTATAGCGGCACTTACTAGCAACCAGCTGACCCTAAGATAAGGAAAAAAGAAAAAGCAATATAGAGCAAGCTTATGTGTATGACAAATCTCTAAAACTAGGTCAGGACTGAACTTAGCCTAGTTTTGGATGCTTTTTTATTTGGCAAAAAACTAGGCCAAAGTTGGTCCAGTTTTAATAGGTCAAAATGCCCACTAAACTGGTTTTAGCTTGGACCACCCTCCCTTGGTCCAAGTTAAAACCTGTTCAAGATAAAACTGAGCTAGGATTGATCCTTACCCAATTTTTGATACATTGCCAAACACACTAACTTCATAACAAAATGATTGGAGAACAATCTCCAGCTAAGAACACCTTCAGTTCTTTGAATTTCATTTGGTTAAATTTTTGTTAAATCATTTTCTGTTCCATTAATATTTTTCATTTGCCGGTAAGTGGTCAAGAATTTAAATGCACCAACTAGAGGTGAAAAGATTATAATTAACAACGAAAGCAATACTAAATGTAGACCTAAAAGAACCCGGTTGGAAGTAATTAACAAGGATATGCCAATGATTAACTTAGTGGAGTAGATAGCCTCAACAGAACTAAACGAATAGTAGGATTCATGTAGTCACACCCAGCATTGTGTTATTGTTGTTAGAATATAAAACTATAACGCTCAACCATCACCATAACTTTAGAGTTTTAGTGTAATGATTAGAGCGACTTTTAAGATGGCACCATAGCAACCCAAGTTTAAATCCCACTGGCCACAAATTTAATGCGGATTAAAAAAATTGATATCACTGCGTGAGTCCATGTTTCAGCCTATAAAAAGGATATTCAACATACAGGGGCATGTTAGAATATAAAACTATAACTCTCAATCCTCACCACAACTTCAGAGTTTTGGTATGGTTGGAGGGACTTTTAAGAATGTCAATAAGTGGTCATGGATGTTTTGAGATGTTTGATCTATTCCCCGAAATTAAAAGATTAATATGAGGGCAAAAAAGCACATACTTCAAAGCGATCTCTTGCAGGTCTCTTGGGTAAAATCTCTTTGTCAGGGCCAGATGCGATATCAAGAGAGTGAGCGAGAACACTTGAAGAGGGAAACCTCTTTTGGGTGTTCCACCAGTAAGTTAACCATGGAGCATAATGACAAGCTGGATATGTCCACCGGTCTCTAGCAAACTGCTGATTAAGAGCATCAGTAGATACATTGGATGGGAAATTATGCCACCAGTAGTTGGAAGCTGGAGCTACCATTGCTACACCTGCAAGCCTGCGATTGGTCAAAGGTTCACCCTTAGAAGAAATGATGGTGAAAAGTACACAACGGATCAGAAGTAATATTGATAAATGCAGTCCCTATATCTTCAATAACATAGTGATTTTTGAATATTTCTTAGTGATTAACCTGGTCCCTAGTTATATGCTGCTTATAAAATTGTCCTGAGGAAAACCACAATATGGATAGAGCACTATATATTGGTATGTAGAAACAAACAAAAAGTTAAGCATATGTGCGTAAATGTGTTCTCTAGAAGATGTTTGCCTGTCCATGGATGCAATACTATACGTTATTTTGATTCTTTTATTCTTTTATGTAAATTAGTTCAATGGATAATTAGGAAATGTTAAAAATTTATATTACAGTTCAAAACAAATCTGCGTTGTGTGTATATTTTGAGTCCCGTAAATTATGTCCAAAATATTTAAGCAAAGGATTGCCTTTATGTATCTTATCATGCATTTTGTTCTCACTATGTTCTCTATGTTTACATTAGTTTTGACTTTTGACATTTAAACTCTAGCAATTTCCGAAGTTCTACAAGGCGCATTTCTTCTTCCTCATTTTTGTTTTTTCCCTTTCTAGTTTTTGCTCTTCTGAAAGGTCATGTACAGTTACTATCAAATTCATTGATTTTTTCAGATGCTTCATAGTTCATATCAGGCTATGTTTGTTATCACACACCTGTGAGGGATATATTTCAGGCAGCCCCAAGCTAATCCTCCTCCCATAGAAAATCCAGTAACAAAGAACTTCTCACCTAGCTCTAATTGGTCAGCGAGCTCTTCAACATCCTGTGCAGTGCTTTTGACAGACGTACTTCGGTTTGGATCACTCTCGCCATACCCAGGTCTGTCATATGACAACATGTAAATACCTAATTCATCCACCAGTTCCTGAAAACCTTTATCATCAACAAATGGCATGAAAATCAAAGAAAGCGAAAGAAACTAACTAATAAAGTAGGTAAATTTCATAGAAACCCCCGCAATATCTTGGGGTGTTTCCTGCAAAACCTCCCAATACTTTGTTTTCCCCCACATAATCCCCAAAGTGACTAAAATGCCCCTCAGACCATAAAAGTCATTTTTATTGATTAATTTTTTTTTCAAAATAAACCCTCACAGTGGGCATATTTGTAAATAAACCCTCCTCTCTCCTCCTCCCCTTAATCCATACCCTAATCATTTTTTAATTAAATTAATCAAAGAATGACAAAGGATTTTTTGCCTGCGGGGATTTTAGACATTTTGGGGGTTATGTGGGAAAAGTTTTTGTTGTTTAGTGGGAAAAAACAAAATATTGGGGGTTTCGTGAAATTTACCCAAATAAAATCACTGCAAGAATGATGATATGTGCCTAAGAGATGGGGAAAACTTCATTCTTGCACGATCCATGGAGAAAGATGATCTTATACATGGCCTTCTCCCTTGGGACTCCAGTCTCTAATAAGAAAGATTTCTTCCATTTCTGAGCTTAATTCTTGAAGTTGTGAGAGGAGGCCCATCTGAAGATCCACAGATTTTAGAGGGTGGAGGCTGAATTGCCTGATATGACAAATGCAAGCAATCCCACCAGCAAAACAACTGATAGTTTTGTGAGGATTCCCGATATTCCAAAAGTTTGAATAAATAAGATTTCAGAACAAAAAGGAGCACATGACTAAGAAAACAAAGCTTGAACATTTGACATGCTGAAATTATATGCGAAAATCAAGTGGTAAATAGCAAGGTTAACCCTCACCCTCCCTGACAAAACCCCAAAATTGTGTGTGGATAAAAAAGAAATAACAAACTGACAAGAATGATGAATGTAAATAAATAAGTCAAAGACAGATTCATATAGTAATTGTATATTAGATAATATCTTCACATGGTTTCGGAGTAATAACTTTAAGAGAGTCTAGAACTACAACGAAAACAGAACTCATTAAACACACCTTTCACTGCAGTCTAGAAACAAAACAAAGTCATGCAAGTGACCTGGGTTCAAATCCCATTTGTACCAGGTATTTGCACGGACCAGGCCCAAAAGGGAATTTGTGACAGACAAAAAAAAATCGTTGTTAAGAACTTAAGAGAAGAAAGCAGATGACTGTGGAGTCAAGATGTTAAATCTATAACGACTGGTGGGAGGAAGCTTTTTAATTCCAAGAGGAAAACAGTCCAAAACTTGACACATGATAACCCCAAAAAAGAGTCTGGATATCAGTTCTGAAGATGAATTGCAATATAATTTTGCCTGGATATGTCACATGCTTTGATCTTTTGATACTTGTCGTGATATGGAGTGCATAGATGCAAGTTTGAGATGAAGATCTTTCTCCAGAAGAAAACAATTATGTCAAGAAAAAAATACAATATACTTTTTAGAACTAAGAGTATGATAGTTAACTAAAAGGAAGAATGCTCTCTCATTTACGTATGTCAATGCCAAGGGCGGTCAAAGAAATTTAAAAAGAAGCAAAGAGTAGTTTCATTTTGAGCTAAGTTCTAATATACTTGGTCAACTTCCCAAGAAGATGCTCTACCTACATTTGCAGAATTGTGTTTACACGTTTGCAACAGGTTCACCTTATACAATGATAATGTTTCAGCATGGATAATTGTTGAAAAATTCTCTTGTCCACATGTGTCGTTAAAAACATATCAGAACTCGTAAAGGCTTGTTATGGGACCTTAATCTATGAGAACAAGCATGGATCGATCTAGGTCAACATTATTATCCCCAAACTTATCCTTGTAGCTTTACTTGAAATCCACCTTAACATTCTTGTTTCCCTCCAAAAACATATAGCCTCCCTTCAGTGAGAAAATATTCAATAATATTTTACTATCTTAAAACACTCACTCTGTATTACTGCATATGTCAAAGTTACATAGGGAGGACTTTCTTGTGACAATGCAGATAGCATATTTGAGCTTATGGCAGCACAACAGAATAGTTTGGTTGCCATAGTTTTATAGTATCTGACAGATGTCACAGAACTCTTCTGCTTTCACTCCTAGACTCTACTTGCTTAAAAAAACATCCATCTCAACGTTCTAATTTCCCTAAAAGATTCATGTTAATAGCACTTGCTAGTGATAGGGATACATTGTTCCTAATTTTAGAGGAATTTACTCAAGTAGGACACACTCAAATTGATCTATTAAAAAGATAGCAGAATCATAACAAAACTAAAGGGAATCTTTCAGATCCTAGAGACAGAAAAATGCAACAAGGGGAACCTTAACCCCCCACCCCCACCCCCAACAAACCCCAAAAAAATTTTAATCGCTTCTTAAACGTCACTAAATCCAACAGAATAAAGAAAACCCTACAAAAAATCATTAGAGGTCATAACATACAGAAGATCACAGTGTATGCAGCTCTGTTTCTTCCCTTAGGTTTTCAAATGAAAAGCTAATTGTCTCAATTACAATCAGGGCATCAAAATTAAACTCCAAATCTCCACAAATCGGAAAACCCATTTCCTGAAAGGGCTAAAGACCATGTAACCTCATTATACAAAGTTCAAACTACTCAATTAAAGGAATTGGGTTATATTTCAAGGTACTAAAATACGAAAGATTATAACGCACGCAACGGTTATCAAAGGCGTGTGCTTTATTGTGCCTCATGTGCCCTGTGATGTGGGGCGGTGCTGAAGCACCCCACATCTAAGGTGGAAGAGCCTTTTTGCGCCATGCAAGTGTCATGCGCAAGGGTGCTTCACACAAGGCGCGCGCAATGCATGGACTCATATAGTTATGTTCTTTAACATTTATATGGGTCTTTACCCATGCAACCCATATCCCAAAACGAAAAAATAAACTAATTTGGCCACTTTAGTAGCATGATTGAGGACCCTAAGTCATTCTCGTTTACTATTTAATTTTTCTTCAATATTAGTCTTGATTTGACTTTTGATTTGGAAAATTATGAACTTTACTACTATATTGGGTACGGTTGGGCGTGGGCCAGGTCGACCCACGGGCTGATCTGACCTAGCCCGCCATAGGTCATGACCCAGCCCGACCTGTACATGACCAGGACCGACCCGACCCATGATATACCCGGGTCACGAGCCGGGCTGGACCTAGTCCAGCCCTAAATCCCGGATCAGAGAAGTAGGTCCGGCTCACGCCCGGCACATGATATATATATTTGGTTAGACTAGCTGTTCCTTTAGCCTTTTGAGTCTGCAGCTAGTGCCAACAAAGCCAAAAGGCTATAAGTCTTTAGCTTGTGGACTTTTTGGCCCATTGAAAAACAAAGCAGCGATCTTTAAGCTCGCTGTTGTCTACTTGGAAGGATTAAAAAGTTCAATACAAATTTAAAAAATCTAATACAAGTTTAAATTACTAAAAAATAAATTAGAAATAATTTTATAATAGTAAATACAAGTTTAATATAATTAAAAAGGTAAAAAATAAAAAATAAATTAGCCGAAAAACCTATGGGCTAGCCCATGACTCACTGGCCATGTGCCACGTCAGACCCGGCCCGCACCTAGGTAGATCGTGGGTCCTAGGTCCAGTCCCACTCTGACCATGCCAGGCCTGAGTCAGGCCCGACCCGGCCTTGAACCCGACAGGCTGGGTCATGGTCCTGAATCGGCCCGGCCCACGCCCACCCCTAATATTGCACATATTTGCATTATAAATTAAGACATTATTTTTCTTTAACTTGCTAGTAAATATTATTTACTTGACATACTTTTTTTGTAAAATCATAAATATGCTATTTCATGCTTAATTATCTATCTTGAAAAATTATGTATGCAATGTGTGCCTTGCTTCACTCAGAAGCGTGCATCGCATTGTGCCTTGCGCATGTGTGCATAAAGGGACTTTGCGCCCCATATTGCTCATAGCGCATTGATAACACTAAGTTAATCTGTTACTGTCCTTAGGTTTTCAAATGAAAAACTAATTGATAATTATAAAGTGTAACTATTTCTTTGGAAGACAAAATGTTAAAGCCACACATGGAAATATCTAAAAAA
>BQKN01027926.1:0-10532 GCA_022839385.1 Asparagus kiusianus
GAGATTGAGAAATAGTTTTAGGTAAGAATTTTGGTTTTTAACTGAAGGATCGTTTTATTTTTATTTTATTTTTTGGGACGTGTAAACTTTGACTGAATGAACTGTATTGAAATAGCTAAGGCTCTGTTTGGATAACATGGTGTTTTACTTGTTTCCATGGTGTTTTTGTCAAAAATAAAGCACCATGCATTTGGAAACCATTGTGTTTTTGAGCTATATCATCATCAAACCAAAAACACAATACTTATTTCAAAACAATTTTAGGTGTTTTAAGTTTGATGTTTTGGTTTTGAGTTTGAGAATGTGTTAATATAATATCTAATATAATATATTAAATATAATTAATATAAAGTTATTAACAACATGCTTATTATATTATACTATACTATACTATATTATAGTTAATCTAATATAGTAATATTTATTAAATAATATAAAAATATAATAAATAAAATAGCTTATATAATAATATCATAACATATTGAATACTAGTATTTAATATGTTAATAATGCATATTATAATAATAAATAATAATAAAATGTTATTAAACTAATAAAAATAATAAAAAAGATTATTGATAATAAATAATCATATAATAATAATATAATAATATACTATACAATAGTATAATTAATATAATATTATTAACTTTTTAATAAATAAATTATAATAAATTAATAATTATAAAATATTATATAATAGTAACATATTTAATAATAAAATAAAAATATAATGTTATTATAAAAATAATATATTGTATAGAAAATTTAATATAAAATATAAAATATTAATATATTATGTAATAAATAAGGAAAATTTACTTCAAGGCCCCAAAATTGAAAAAACAATGTGCAACAGCCCCTGTACTTTTAATATTTGGTATAAACCCAAAATACACTGTAAAAGTTCATTTCTGCCCCTCCAGCTCATGAGATTGAGCTGTAATTCTCAGAACCCGACTCTACCCTTCCCGCCCACTCCGCTACAGCCTCCGTGCATTGGTAACGGTGCCGCCCACTCCGCTACTATCAACGCTCTCTCTCTCTCTCCTCTCTCTCCCTCCCGCACTCTGTCTCTGGCTTTTCCTCCGGCGAAAAACCAAAATCTGCACTCTAGGGTTAGGTCGGAATCGGATCGAAGATGGTGAAAAAATTGGCTAACGAATTCGAAGTTGTTCACCATCCTCCTCCGCCACTGCAACGTTAGGAACATGCACCGATGAACGACGAGCGAGAAGACTCACCCTCACCTTCCAAGACCGACGAAGATCCCCCCTCGCCTTCCAAGACCGACGAAGACCCCCTTTGCCATCTGAGACCGACCGTGGTACCGATTCTCTCACATCCTCCCCCGTCTCCAAGTCTTCGTCCACCCATGCGTCATCATCAGGGAATGGCAGCACCGATGAAGCCACCCAAACATTATTGAGTTTCCAAAGGGGTGTAAGGAGAAAAAGAAAAAAATTACAAGTTCATTAAACGCACCACAAAAATCCATAAAGAAGTAAGATAGCGTTATATGTTATATTTTCCAATTTAGATAGATGTTATAGATTAAGGTGCATTGTGAACTATATGCCTGGACATTGGTTGAAGGACATGTTAGCTGATACCTTAATGTTAAATGTGAACTATATACCTTTTATTAATGTTAAGGTTGGCTATTGTTTGTTAAGGTTTATAGCGTAACTGTTACAGTTCATCGTTGCATGTTAACTATTGGATGTTGGATGTTAAGTTAAGTGTGATTGATGTTAAATGTTTAATTTTAATACAGGAAAAAGTCAGGTGCTGCTGAAATTAGACCTACTGCTAGTTTCGTCGCATATTGTAAATTTATGAAAGTCCTCGAACCGAGAATGTCGTAGTGTCATTGAGATGAATACAAAGGGTTTACATTCCAGCATTATGTAAAGTTTGGCCCCTAGCAGTAGATCAACCCACGCTGGAACTTGTATTGAGTCGTTATAAGGGTAATAACGTGGTGTTTTCTCTGCTCGATGCCAAAAGTGGGAGAGAAAAGGTTGTTAATTTTGATATGGACTAGGTGCATGAACATACAGGTTTCCCAATTGATGTGAAAATAATTTACAATAATAGAGATCCTTTCCCTAGGCTTTGGGTGGAGTATTTTGATGAACATTTTACTAGAACCCCAAAGAAATCAGCGAAGTATATGTGACGATATGTGGAAGAGCTACTGCAATCTCTTGTTGAATCAAGAAAGAAGAAGGATATTGAAGATTTTGTGTTACTGCAGATACTCTATCAATGTTCAATGATGTGGTGCCCTAGCAGTGTCCAAGGCATCCCTAGGCTCTTGTTCAAATATGTTGATTCAATTAAAAGAGTGAGGAATGTAGCATGGGGGAAATACATCTATGATCAGACGAAGAAAGGAATTAAGATTGCCAGGGAAGGTCTGCACAGGTCAGGAGTAAGCTATCTACCTGGATACATGCCTTTGATCCCTGTAAGTTGGATTAACTGTGCATGTGAACGCTTGCATGTATTCTGTCAACTTACGTCAAGAAACCATTATGGCTAATTGGTTCATGTTAACTATTTTAAGGATCTGGTTAACTATATTCAGGTTCATGTTAACTATAGTTTTTCCAGTGTTAAAGTTGGTGTTGTCAGTGTTAACTATATTTCAGTTCAGTTCTGTTAACTATATTCATGTTTAAAAGATTAGTAGTGCATACTAACATGTATTATTTGTTTGCAGCTATGATACTATGAAATGATGGGGATTAAAAGATATGCCTTGAGCAATAGATTCAAGCCACCCCTCACTAACTGGGTGAAGATTGGTGAGAAGTATGAATCTTTTCGAAAGCGCATAATAATTATCAAGGCTGCAAAAGCTAGCATCCATGTTGTACATAAACCAATAGCTAAAATTGGCCCATGGGTTGAGAAATATCCAATCAGAAGGCCATTGATGAGGCTTAGAAGTGAAGGGATTGTACCATAATTTCCAGTCATACATACGGAGGGGAAGAAAGCAGCAGTAAGGAAGAGGAAGATTGAAGAAGAAAAGAAGGGTGAAAAGAAGGAAGAAAAGAAGGAACATGAGAAGAGATGGTCAATAGGTTTGGTAAGTTCTAAAGTGCTAAATCACCATAGTTAACATGTTAACCATAAGAGTTAACATGTTAGCCACAAGAGATAACATGTTTTTCACAAGAGTTGACATGTTAACCACAAGAGTTAACATGTTATTCCCAAGAGTTAACATGTTACTAACAACAGTTAACATGTTAGCCACAAGAGTTAATATGTTAGCAACAAGAGTTGACATGTTAACCACAACAGTTAACATGTTACCCACAAGAGTTAACATGTTAGCAACAACAGTTAACATGTTACCTATAGATGATTGAAGAACCTATAATTTATGTGTCAATTGTGGGCCTCTTACTGTTAACCTTTATAAGCTTCATGTTAACTATTTCTTATTTCTAAATTATAGATTTTGTCAAAAACCATTGATGAGGCTTTCGAAAGGAAAGATGAGATTGAAACGTTACTAGTTGAGGAGCAGCTACAATTTTGGAGAAATACTGCTAAAGTAAACCAGAGACTTTTTCGTACACTGAGGGTCTCGAAGAAATTGTATTATCAAACTTTCATGAACGAGATTCGTAGACTTAACAAAAAGGTTAAGGGGTTGGACGAATCTTGTGACATAGTAGATCCCTTGGTTTTAAAGAACAATGTGAAGAAGCTTATTGCACAGCAGCTGAAAAAAAACCCTACAGTGGAAGAAGAGGACAAACGTGAAATCGATGTAGATGACAACCATGGAGAGAGAGACGACGTCACCATGAATGAAGGTGTTGAGGAAATAGGCAAAAATGAAGAGAGAGACGAAGTGATCAAGGATGAGGAGGACAGTCAGATGGTTGAGGATGAAGAGGACTCGAATGGAGAGAGAGAGAGAGAGAGAGAGACGATGTTACCACGAATGAAGTTGTCGTGGAAATGGGGAAGAGCGAAGAGAGAGACGAAGCGATCAAGGGTGAGGAGGACAAGCAGATGGTGCAGGAGGAGGAAGGTGTGGTTGAGAATGTTCCACTCAGCAAAGGATTAATGAGACCGAGGAAGCCGATGGGCAAAAAAAATGTGGGTTATAGGAGTAGAGCTCCAAGCAAAAGAGCAACCAAGAAAGGTAAACTGGTTAGGACACCATTTACTGAGGATAAGAAACCGAGGGCTAAGGGATTGAAGTTGAAAGAAGGTGAGCATAAAGATGAACCCATTGTTGTTGGTGACAAGGTAGAAAAAATAACAGTTTACTATGATGACAGTGTTGGCAAGTGGGATGTGCTAAAAAGCACGTATTTAGCAGATGTGGATCGTCCTGCTTTAAAAGAGATGAATGAGGGTATCCCTGATGTAGGCATGTTTAGCTTACGAGTGTTAGATAGCGCTGGGGTTTTTGTACATAACTACAAAATACTAAGAAATGTGACAGAGAAACTCTCAGCTGAGGAGAACAAATAGCTCGTGCAGTACTGCAAGGAGAAATGTAGCACGTAAGTGCTGATTTCAAAATTAACCCTTTCACGTTTAAATTTAACCCACAAGGGTTAACATGTTAACCACAAGGGTTACCATGTTAACCACAAGGGTTAACATGTTATCCACAAGAGTTAACATGTTTGCCACAAGAGTTAACATGTTATCCACAAGAGTTAACATGTTATCTACAAGAGTTAATATGTTAGCCATGGATTGAGCTCGATGATTTTAACATGTTATCTACAAGAGTTAACATGTTTAGTAATTTAATGTTAACTCTCTTTAATGTTAACTATGAATCTTTGGTAGTTGCTTGTTATGTTTGCGCATTTAGATGTTAGCTTTCATGTTTTAGATTTTAACCCTCCGTAACTTATTACTTTTTAAGGTACGTCGATGTCATCATTACTGATAACAACACAATTACATACCCAAAACTACTGTATATGCTCCGCGGGGGAAGACTCGATGACAAAGTAACATAGGTCATCTTAGATATATTACGACTATGATTGCAGTTGCAAGAGAACGCTGTCTTAAACAAGCAATATGGGATTGTATCTACATATTTCTGCGTAAGACCAATCCTCATATAATTAGTTAACATCTAAGCTCTTATATTTAACATGTTAACCATAATAGTTAACATATTAAAAACAAAAATGGGCCATAAGAGTTAACATGTTATCCACAATAGTTAACATGTTTTCCACAAGAGTTAACATGTTATCCACAAGAGTTAACAAGTTTTCCACAAGAGTTAACATGTTTTTAACAAGAGTTAATATGTTAAACATAAGAGTTAACATGCTAACCATAACAGTTAACATGCTAAATATTGTGGTTAAAAGGTTAACTATATGAACTTGAACCATGTTCATATGTTAAAGACCGCTCTTCCTTAATGTCTTAATTTTGTGTAACAGCATTCACTCTATAGAGACCAGGCTCATCTGCGGCTATATGAACTATATAAACTTTATATACAACAACATATTACCGCTGGCCGATCAATACTCATATTCCTAATTGTTTGTCATGACCATTGGCATTGTGTCGAAGTTAGATTAAATGAAAATTTAGCGTTGCACTATAGTTCGGTAACTCACTCTGCTTACCTTGAGCTCGTTAACAAAATTATAAACTTTATGGACCATATGAAGGCCGCATTCGATCCTGAAAAGGTGTGTAGGACATTTCAATATAAGAAAATCCCATGCGAGCCTCAAAAGGGCAGGTACATTGGAAATGAACCTTATTTTATTAAAGAATTTTCGTCTCCAAAACTGACCTGTAATATGTATTTATATTTTGTTATTTGTAGCTACGACTGTGGGATATACGTTTACCTTTATGTACGGGCTATTCTTCAGAAAGGTGATGTACTGCATGTTACGCCCGCTGATGATTCGTCGGAGGTAGTGCGTGTAAGGCTTGTGGCGGAACTGATAAAAGAAGGTTGGACGCGTAAGTAGTTAATATTCGTGGAGGACCCAGAATTGAAAGCGTCTGCATGAGCCACAAATGTACAGCCTGAAGAAGAATGCTATGTAGATAAACAACTGCAAACAATCTTCACAATTTTTAGCTTGTATAGATTATTTTCCCAGTAGTTAATATCTCGAGGGTGTAATGTGTTAACAGCTAATGAACTATAGTGTCCGGAGAAAGTTAACATGTTAGACACGTAAGTTAACAATTATATCATGTCAGCTTCACTTGTTAAATATGGCGAAAGTTTATATCATATCAGGTTCAATTGTTAAATATTACTATGTACGGAGAAAGTTAACATATTAGAAGCGTAAGTTAACACATTTCGGTGAAATATAACGTGTTAACTATGTAGATTAACAAGTTAACAAGTAAGTTAACATGTTAGCAACGTAACTTAACAATGTACGAGAGAAAGTTAACGTGTTATCTGCGTAGCTTAACAAGTTAACAAAGAAAGTTAACATTTTACAGATAAGAGTTAACAGGTCACAAATAAGGGTTAACAAATAAGAGTTAAAAGGTCACAAATAAGGGTTAAAAATAATTAATAGAGTTAACTTTTTTGAATTACAGTTAACAGTTTACAGATAAGAGTTAACAGGTGACAAATAAGGGTTAACAAATAATTGAATAGAGATAACTTTTTCAAATTACAGTTAACAGTTTACAGATAAGAGTTAACAGTTAACTGTTCGATTGTTACCACAAGAGTCAACATGTTTGCAATAAGAGTTAACATGTTATCCACAAGAGTTAACATTTTATCAACAAGGGTTAACATATTATCACCAAGAGTTAACATGTTATCCACAATAGTTAACATGTTTGTCACAAGAGTTAACATGTTAGCAACAAGAGTTAACATATTATCCATAAGAGTTAACATGTTTGTCATAAGAGTTAACATGTTATCCATAAGAATTAACATGTTTGCCACAAGAGTTAACATGTTAGCCACAAGAGTTAACATGTTATAGACAAGAGTTAATATGTTACCCAACATGTTATCCACAAGAGTTAACATGTAATATGTGTAACTTAATAACCTACCAAGAAAATTTTATATGTTAACTATAACTTAACAATCTAACAGAGTAACTTTACAAACCAAGTAAGTTAACATTTTCATTATAGCTCACATTGCCCCTAAGGTATTTTAGTTCATATACACAACTACTACATACCTATAAAAGTATTACAAACACCCAAATATGTTTCAGTTCATATAAACAGTTAACTACAAAAGTATTACATACACCCAAAAATATTTTGGCAAATCCGTAACTCATATCAATCGGCGATCGGTTCATTGCAAGTTGCGCGGTTATGGCCTTCGGAGTGGCATCGAGAGCATTTCAAACACCGTTTGTACACTGTTCGATTGTTGATACGTCGTGCTTTATTTCTCTCTTTTCTTTTGGTAATATGTGGTGGAAGTAGCTCGATCTCATCCATTGGCACACTTCGTTTCTCATAATCTGGTATAGGATAGAGAATTGGGTCATAGCTCTTTTTAAATGCTTCTGTGGACATAAACCAATCGCAATATTGGTAAATATCTCTCTTCATGTACGAGATGACTGCACATGCATGTTTACACGGAATATGCATGACGTCCCAAGCACGGCAAGTGCATGTCTTCTTCTCCAAATCAACGCGAGTAGTTTTATGTGCTTGCACTTCAAATATGTCAGCTGCAGCTTGCTTAACATCCAATGGACGACCTCTCTCTATATTTTCTTTAAGCACCATCTCTGCTTGTGGACAGAGATGTCCAACCTATTTATCTCCAAGTAACCGGCGATTACTCATTCGAACCATTATCTGTTTACGAATATGCTCAACCATTTGTAGAATTCGTAGCATTCTAGCCTCCCTTATCCAATTATTAAAAGACTCAGTGACATTAGATGTTACGTGCCCATACCTAAAATTATATATAACTTTATAACATGTCACAAAAAAGGGTTAACAAATAATTGAATAGAGTTAACATGTAATGAATTACAGTTAACAATTTACAGATAAAAGTTAACAGGTCATAAATAAGGGTTAACACAAATAATTGAATAGAGTTTTTTTGAATTACAGTTAACAGTTTACATATAATAGTTAACAGTTAACAGTTAACATGTTAGCCACGAGAGTTAACATGTTATCCACAAGAGTTAACATGTTATCAACAAGAGTTAACATGTTTGCCACAAGAGTTAACATATTAGCCACAAGAGTTAACATGTTAGCCACAAGAGTTAACAAATAATTGAATAGAGTTAACAGTTAATGATGTATAGTTAACAGTTTACAGATAAGAGTTAACAAGTCACATATAAGAGTTAACAAATAAATGAACATAGTGAACAACCTCGTAAATTTTGTTATCAATTAAGAAATAACTGAATATAGTTAACAACTCTGATATAGAATTTAACAAATCCAAAGATAACATGGTACATAACATAAGTTCAAACATTAGCATAGATATAGAACAACCAAATAACATTACCTAATTCCCGGAAAAAAATATATTTGCCAATTGATCAAGAGAGTAGTTCACAGCAATGTTGTATGCCCTTGGATCCATGTCATATATCTCTTTCATGTACTCATTCCATTCTGCTATTGTGTATTTATAACAAGCAGTTTGGAGTAAGTTCCCCAGAACATGAGTGTCCTTCGACTTCATACCTAAGTCCTTAAGCTTTAACCTAAAATTTTCAGCAAGATGTAGAACACACCTCGAGTGTAGAGCTTCTGGAAAATACTCTTTTACTGATTCTTTAATTCCTTTGTCCGCATCAGAAATTATAACCAATTGGTGGGGAGGATTGTAAGGGTCAGCCCTCTCATAAAGTATGGACCATAGACCTTGGAGGAACCACTTCCAATTCATCAAATTCTCTTGATCACATATGCAATACGCTAAGGGAAATATACCTTGGTTCCCATAGTATGCTATGGCCCAAAGGAGCATACCTTTATATCAATCCTTCAAAAATGTACCATCCAAAAATAGAAGGGGTCTGCATCCACTCAAAAAACCTTTGATGCATGCAGCATAACAAACAAAGAGTCTCGAAAACCTCCCCTCATTCTGGTCAACATGTATATAACTACCGGGATTTGTCTCTTTTACCATGCGCTCATACCTAGTCGTGTAAGAAGAAACAAACCAACAAGTTAACATGTTATCCGTGTAGCTTAACAAGCGACCAAAAAAAGTTAACACATTATTGGGGTAACTTAATAAGTTAATAAATAAAGTTAACAAATTATCTGCGTAACTTAACAATGTAACAGCGAAAGTTAACATGTTAGTGGTGAAAGTTAACATGTTATCAATGTTACCAATGAACTTAACAATGAACATGTTAACTATTTGTTTTAACAAGCAAAGTTTGAAACTTAACAAGTTAACAATAAATGTCACGCCCCGCTTCCCAAAATACTGGGGAATCGGGACGTGAACAAGCCCGTGACGTATTAGATTGAGAAGAAATATACACTATCATGTTTCTTTTTCTTTTTCTTCTCAATCCAATACGCTAAGCGTCTAGAAATAAGTACAATGTGAAGTCATAGGTCCCCGATCACAATCAGCAAGAATATAATGAACAACTCGGAACAAATTAATACATATCACAAATGAATATCATCTAAGATACAATATTCAGGTCAAACATGCCCTTATACATATCTGAACAAATGAACACTGGAGAATGTAAAATACAATGATCGAGCAGAAAAGAAATGCTACAAAAGTAAACTAAGATCATCGAACAACAAGAGGGAATAACTAAACTTTGGCTTCTTCTGCTCGGTCTGCAAGGCATTCCTGCTGAGAATCCTCTGGCTTTGATGCATCTCCAAGCTGAACATGTTCTTCTTCTAAGTCTGACGTACACCAGAGAAAACAGGTGTACGTCAGCGTGTATGGCACACGGCAAGACCCGACCCCACAAAGAAAATAGAACGAACGGAAATCCAATGCGAAAAACGATACGATAACAGAAACAACAAAAGAACGTACAACTGAAATCCACAAATCAACATGAAAACACTACTAGATCATGATAACATAAAGCATCCAAAAGATCAGGTAACGAGTCATGCAGCTAGCGATCAGACTAATCATCCAAGTCACAAGGTCATACACTAGATGAAATTAATATTTAAAAATCTACAACTCGAGACGTAGTACGTCGACCGAAATTATCCAAACAAGAAAACCCTCATGTATATACCATATGTCTCGAATTGTAAATAATTAAATATTAACCCCGATCTATGTATGAAAAGAACACAACTGACCTACATCTCACAAGAATCCATAATCATCTAAATATCGAGGTCATGTAACTAACCATCCTAAAACTCACTGGTCCACATCTCACATAAAGTCAATATTCATATCACCGGATAACTGACTGTTCACAAATCCTCTACGCGCATCCAATACCACTACACGAATCGGTCAGAGGACTACACGCAATCCGATCTCGGCCTGG
>BQKN01027932.1:0-12785 GCA_022839385.1 Asparagus kiusianus
TATATATTATACTCACCTATGCTTATTGATAGGGGAGCCTTCGCTCTCTTCATTCTTGGTGTTTTCCCCTTTTTGATGTTGTCAAAGGGGGAGAAATATTGTGAGTATATTCTTTCTTGTTTATATGCATGATATATTATACTTTGTATATTCATTTCCTTTTATGCATATATCCTTTTTGTAAATTGTTTGTCATCATCAAAAAGGGGGAGCTTGTTGGCCTTCTTGTTTTGATGATGTTTAACAAACAATTTACTTCTAATATTGTTTGTCTAGTATTTGTGTTTTCGTATTTATTCTAGGTAAACAACGTGTTGAAGGTTGGATGGATTGCGCTTCAACGATCATATCCAAAGGAGGTTGGTAGAATGTCGGGTTGAAGCCTTGCAATTCAAAGTTAAAGATCAAGTTCAAGCTTCATCCGCATGTGTACCAAGTTGAGCTACAATGAAGATCAAGATCAATCTTGGGTAATCTAGTTTAGATTTTATATTATGTGTGTTAAGTACCTTAAGCTCAATATCATATACACACACGTATTTGGTTTCTATGTATATATAGCTATATATATACATGCATGGTTTTGAGTTTTCAAGCTTTGGACACACTTGCAAAATGCATGCGTTTTCACAAATGGAAATTCAATTTGAGAAATTCTTTTTCTAACATGTTTGTTTTCATGTTTACAAACATTTCGCAAAGTTTCATCAAGTTTGGAATTGATTTGTTATGTTTAATGGAATTTACAAAATCATGTTTTTGTTCGTGGACATGTTCGTGCATGTTTTACAAAATAGATAAGTTTTCATAAATGGGAAGTGGTATTCAATAAATTCTTTCTTTTACATGTTTATCTACATGTTTATAAATGTCCCTCAAAATTTTACTATTTTTGGAGTTGATTTACTGTGCCCAATTGATTTTACAAAATCGTGTATGTCAACAGTTTTTTAGAAACTGTAAATCTGTGTTCAAACATTTATTTCTCTCAACTAGGAAATGCTTTTTTATAAATTCCTTCTCTAACATTTTATTCTACATGTATAGAACCTTCCCACAAAATTTCATAATTGTTAGAGCTGTTTTACTATTTTTAATTGATTTTACAAAACTGATACACAGTGCTACAGTACCCGCTGTCGATCGCCACGGTCGACCGCCAAACTCTCTGGAAGTTACTCAGCTTTGCATATGGCTCGCGATCAACCGTACCGGTCGACCGCCATTACTGTAGCAGCCGACCGTTACACAGTAACGACTAGTTGTTGATTTTTGTTTTTTAATTGTTTTTTTGTGGTTTTTGGGGTTGGTTTCTTCAAGCCTATATATACCCCTTTGCCATAACTATTTTCTATCATCCAAGAGAGTTTTAACTAAGTTTAAAAGAGTTTTAACAAGGGTTTTAGTTTGGTTTAAGTGTGTTTAAGAAGCTTTTAAGCATTTGGAAGTTTGAGTTTGAGAAATCAATTTCACAAGAGCTTGAGGAGATCATCTATTGGTGTTTGGGCATCCAACTATTCTCCTTCTACCTCTTGATCTATTGAGAAGTTTTCTAAGTTTTTTCTCTAGCAATTTTATTATTGATATTCATATTCTTATTGTTACTAGTTTACTATTTGAGTTAGATTTTATTTTATCTCATTGTTACACACACCCAATTGAGCTTATTGTATTTGCATTCATAATATTTTTAGGTTGGTGAGAGTTGTGACAATTGAGTGTGAGCTTTCATTGTGTTCTCATCCATAGTAGAGAACAAACATTTATTGTATTGAGCCTTATTGTGAGATTCACTTTGTATTACACTTGTACACTGAGAGAAGTGTGTGGCGAGAGTCGGGGATCGTCCCAAGAGGAGTGGTGTCGGTTGACGAACCTAGGGAGAGGTTGTAACCGAGCACTTGAGGGAGACACGTCTAGTTCAACACTTGTGAGGGTGTAGAGTGGGATTACAAGAGTGGTGATTGTAAAGTTTTCGGTTAGCTAGAAAAACCGTGTGTGAGGTGTAAACGTTATTCGGGTGAACGTAGAAAACCCGGTTGTGATAGTGGATTACTCCCCAAGAGTCGGGAGCGGAGATGTAGGATGGAAGATCCGAACTCCGTGATCATATTGTGAGTTTGCATTGTTTATTTTGCACTATCACATTTTTAGTTTGATTATATCACCTTTGTGTTAGTTTATATATCCTTGCACATATATTGCTTATATCTCATTGCTAGGATATTTCTTGTTGTTCATATTGCTTATCCTAGCTCATATATCTTGTTGTATTTCATACTTGCTAGGATAGCTTGTTAATTAATTTTAATTGGCATATAATTAGATTAGATTAGCATAAGACTCTAATCACCCCCCTTTAGGGTCTAACACCGGTTTCTTTAAAATGTCACGTTCCACCATCTCAAACTTAGCGTCTGTAACCAAAGATCTGAGGGTTTTAGGGAAAGCATGGGTGATGAGTTTCGCTCGTTCTTTGTTGGTGTCTTGGAATATCAGATATTCTAATTGAAAGCTGAAAATTGTGTTTTTCTCCACACCTCCCTTATGACCGAAGTAATGGTTGAAAGAAAGAGGCTCATTGGAGTAGCACACTGCAAATGGAAAAGGTAATCAGTCAATTTAACAAAAGGGTTTTGAACACAGGGTCCGGACCCGTGTCCAAAATTGTAAACCCAGGGCCCATACCCGCATCCAGAATTTCAAACGTAGAGACTAGACCTGCATTCAGGATTCCCAACACAGGGTTCAAACCCACATCAAAAATCCGAAACGCAGGGTCCGAGCCAGCGTTGAAAAATCATGAACGACGGAGTTAACCATGCGTTCTAATAGCGGAATACGAACTACCAATCAAAGATTGAGGATAAGTAATCTGTCAAAACAATTTATGATTGCCCAAACTTACCGTTGATCGAAGAAACCGGAGACGACGGAGCAGCAGACTAAACATCCCCAGAGGCTTTAGTCGAAGGAGCATCCTGAGCTTGGGCGATCTTTGATTTTGAGGCAATTTTCTTCTTGGGAGCCATCCTAATTGCGGCGAAGAAAATAGAAAACAGTCGACGAATGATCTAAGAAAGAATTTTTCCTTCGATTGAAGCATCGGAGAAGATGAACAGGAACCCTGTTAAGTGCTCAATAAGAGAGTAAGAAGAGAAAAGTCGAATGACTTTCGATTTGACCCTAGAAGATTCATTTATATCCAGTTGTAGCGGTCAAGTCAATGCGAGATTCTATGTAAAAGAAAATCTCACCTGAAACGTGATTTTCGCATTTTCAAGAAAGTGGTTTCAATCTCCAAAATGCACCCTTGCATTCTGATAAATCAAACGCATGACTTAGCCATGTGTTTCGGTGCTCGGACTCAGTCGTTCGCACAACTCACCCTTTCGAATGGCTTAATATTCCAACTAAGAGTGGTGATGATATTATTGAAATCATCACCCCAGTTGAGATGATCAAGAAAGGAGACAAAGTGGATTCCTGTAAGGTTGTCCTCTTACCAAACATGGATAAAATCCTTCTCGACCACGACGATGGATCTGTCTTCAGTCAAAAGGTGTTTAACTTCATTGAAGAAGACCTCGTTGACAAGTTTGCAGTGGGTGTTTCTACGATAAGCTTCGCTATTGCGCCCATAGCCATGCATGGAGTGTTCATAAATTCCTACAAGAATTCTCTGGACAACTGAATACATCTCATTACAGATTGAGTGGAGGATCGCCAGGACCCGTACGAAACCCGAAGAAAACATCTTATCGCAGATGGAGTGGAGTATCTTAAGGATCCAGAAAAGATCATTATCATCTTAATAATAATGGGCTTTAGCTTGTTTGACTAAGTTCATTATCATCAAGGCACAAAAGTTACCTCATTTGGTTTAAGGAAGTTGAATCACTACGTTCTGACAACCAAGTTCGCGATGTCTTCGAATCAGACAGAGTGAATGATCAAGTAACAATATCTCGGGGTCCAAAGTATTCTAAAAATTCGTCCCAGTCAGCTGTGAACTTTCAAAAACTTTAGAGGGGGTTCTGTAGTCTGTCTAAAAATCACAATAGATAGTTAACCCCTGTCAAACATCAATCAACAGTTCTGACTAAAAAGGTTACAATCAGACGACTTTCATGTCAACAAAGGAAGGCTACAATTAGAGGATTCTCATGTAGATTAAGAAGAGATTACAAGTCAACAATTTCTTCAAATCGAGGTGCGGAATTCAATCCTACATTCCAAAGTTGAAATACAAGTGATTACGTTCCAGAGTCAAAGCAATGCAATCACTACATCTTCAGCTAGCAACACAACTCAAACACGGCATAAACATAGTGTTTTCAGCCGCTGAACGCAGCACAATCACGGTACCGGTTCAACCGCGGACGCAGCTCAAACTCAGACACTAACGAATCATCCAAAAGCATGCATTTGAACGCAGATTCATGCCCAGAACGTAAGTCATGGCTTGGACTCATTCAAACGTGATCCAAATGGTTCCTAAAACTGCTTTTCACCCATGATCTGGGGAGTGGTTCGAGTGGGTTGTTACACCCGATTAATGGGGCCACTAAACCCCCATCTAGGAGCGGATTAAGGGGGCAGTTACACCACTAATCTCTCTATAAATCCTAAAAAGCTCCACAGAGTGAGGGGATTGGATTTTTATGATCTGAGGAGGATTCTTTCGGCTAGCGTCTGGGGAGATCAAACTTCAAAAAGTCGAGATCAAGGGCTGGGGCTTGAAGGCATTCTTCAGCAATGAAAGAATTCATATACTTAGCGCATTAACCGAATATTCGGTTAAAAACAACTCTCTCAATAGAGTTTTACACTCGTTCTGAGTCATTAAACTCGTAAAGAGTTCTCCAATTGTTCCAGTGAATCAAGACGTACGGATCATCAACGGAGAGCAAACTCGACGCGAGCATTTGAGGGAGTCACTCCATCACCATCGTGAAGAACCCAGAATTAAACAAAGGGGAGAATCCATATCATTTCTCCTCTCTTTTGTAATTAGGAAATTCAATTGTAATCGAGATCGAGAGAATACAAATCAAATTTCTTTCATTCTTTTTACTACAAATTTTCCACCAAACACAAAGATCAGGCTTTGGCAGACTTCCTGATCGAGTCGACCCTCCAAGGTGATGATTCAAACATAGAATTGTTAGCCAAGTAGCCTTCACCACCAAAGCAACAGGCAGCCCCGCCGGCTCATCGTACGTTGGAGCGTGATTCACCCGGGTATACCTCTTGGTGGAAATTGCAAGTGGATGGATCTTCAGGGGAAGCTATTAGTGGGGTAGGGGTGGTCCTATGAAGCCCTGATGGGACAATGTATGAGCATTCTATCTCATTCAAGTTATCGTCCTCAAAGAACAAAGCCAAGTATGAAGCTATACTCACCGGCCTCCGAGCGGCTCAGGCCTTAAAAATCGAGAGCCTTTATATCCTAGCTGAGTCACAGCTGATAGTCCACCAGATCAACGGGCGCTATGCCACCAAAGACCCCAGGATGGCTCTATATCTCGAGGCTACCAAAAAGCTTTTATCGAATTTTCGGGAGTCTAAGGTGGTCAAAGTCCCTCGGGCCCTCAACGCTCAAGCAGATGCTCTCTCTAAGCTGGGATCGACGAGGTCAGGAATGAGCTCCTGACCTATCTATATGGATACGTTGGAACATCCCAGAATCCCCAAACCATCGAAGAAAGTCATAGGGATAGAAGACCCCACACCTCCATGTTGGCTAGATCTTATTCTTCTCTACCTGACTCAAGGCATCTTACCCGAGGAACAGTCCGAAGCCAAACACTTACTGAGAAATTCTCGTCGCTATCTCTTGATAGAGGATCAACTCTACCGAGTATCCTACATCGGCAGTAGCATAGGACCTTATTTGTGATGTTTGCAGCCTCCCGAAGCCATCTACGTGCTCAGGGAAATTCATGAGGGTATATGTGGAAATCACTCAGGAGCTCGAACCCTAGCTTAAAAAATCATCCGACAGGGTTATTATTGGCCGACTATCTTAGCCGATTCAACTAAGCTCGTATCTCACTGTCAAAGGTGCTAATATTTCTCATCCATCCCAAGAGCAGTCGCGATTGAATTAACCTCCATCTTGAGCCCTATGCCTTTCGCCCAATGGGGCTTGGATCTATTAGGGCCCCTACCTTTAGCTTCAGGGCAAAGAAAGTTTCTCATTGTGGCAATCGACTACTTTACTAAGTGGATCGAGGCTGAACCACAGGCCAAGATCGGTGAAAGCAATATCACCAACTTCGTATAGAAATCCATCGTTTGCTGCTTCGGCGTGCCTCGGTCGCTAATCACTAACAACGGCACTCAATTTGACAGTAAGGGTTTCCGCAACTTCTATGAGGAATACAATATTCACCTCAAATTCCCTTGGTAGCACACCTAAAATCAAACGGCCTTGCAGAAGCTGCTAACAAGTGCATTCTCCAAGCTTTAAAGAAGAAGGTAGACTCTATCGTGGGACGTTGGGTTGAGGAATTGCCAAGTATCCTATGGTCATACTGAACAACCTATAAGAATTCAACTGTAGAGATACCCTTTAAGCTAACATATGGGGCTGAAGCGGTTATGCCAGTTGAGGTAGGCAAGCTGACCATCCGACTACAACACTTTGACAAACACCTGAACTCGATAGGCCTTCGAGTCGGCCTTAACCTTCTGGAAGAAGCAAGGGAAAAAGCTCTTCGTACTCAAATCATTAACCAGCAATGGATCACTCGACATTACAACAAGAAGATCCGTCCCAGAAGATTCGTGGTTGGAGACCTTGTCCTTCGCAAAGCGGCCTTCGACAAAAATACTCGGCAAGGCAAGCTGGTACCGAATTGGGAAGGACCCTATACGATTATGGAAGAGCTTAGATCGGCACCTACCGGTTGAGAGCTCCCAATGGACGAATCCTCGGTCACCCATGGAACATTGAACACCTACGACGGTTTTTCTTTAGAATTCCAACTTTATCTCTTGAATTTTGAAAATTCCCTAAGAGGCTTTAGATGATTAATATATCTGATAAAAAGGGTTTTAGCTAAACTTTTGTATCATCATAATAACGAAAAAAGGAAGTCCTAGTCAGCTAGGCACCCGACTCCTCAGTCGGTAAAAATACCTCGGTACTTCCTCAGGGTAAAACCAAGGCACAACCCTTCGGCCGACTCCCACAGTCGCCTCTCGGCCCTAGGGGAAATGGAAAACCTAGTCAGCTAGGCACCCAACTCTTCAGTCGGTAAAAAGACCTTGGTACCTCCTCAGGGTAAAACCAAGGCACAACCCTTCACCTGACTTCCACAGTCGCCTCTTGGTCCTAAGGCGAAATGGAAGACCTAGTCAGCTAGGCGCCCGACTCCTCAGTACGTAAAAAGACCTTGGTACCTCCTCAGGGTAAAACCAAGGCACAACCTTTCGACCGACTCCCACGGTCGACTCTCGGTCCTAAGAGGAAATGGAAGACCTAGTCAGCTATGCACCCGACTCCCCAGTCGGTAAAAAGACCTTGGTTCCTCCTCAGGGTAAAACCAAGGCACAACCCTTCAGCCGACTCCCACGGTCGCCTCTCGGCCCTAGGGGAAAATGGAAGACCTAGTCAGCTAGGCATCCGACTCCTCAGTCGGTAAAAAGAACTTGGTACCTCCTCAAGGTAAAACCAAGGCATTACCCTTCAGCCGACTCCCACAGTCACCTTTCGGCCTTAGGGGAAAGGTAAGACCTAACTGATTCTCTTAAGCTTAGGCGCCTCGGGGTCAGTTCGCGTATCATCTTTCAATTAAGCAAGAATAAAAATAAAAATAAAAAGAAGGGGGGGGGGATTCAAGAGTTCTAAACACTCAAAACAAATTTACTTCTTCCCATACTTACGAAGTCAAAAGTACAATTACAATGGCTAGTTCTCATTTTTCTTGACCTACGAGGTCCACTAGAGGTAGAATAGCCGCATCGATAGGTGTCGAACCCTCCTGGTCCTAAACGCCAACATCAGCAGAAGGATCATGCATCGTAAGGGCTTCGGTCCCGCCTCCCATTAGTGAAGTGACAGTTGCCGGTTCCTCATCCTCTCCCTCTGAAGACTTGCCCTCACCACCCAGCAGCAATTTCCCTTCTCTTGCCTCGAAATCCCTAAGAAGATCGAGACAACAAGAGACTTGCAAGGGATAAAAGCTCCCAGAAGGAGGGTGTGAGCTGGGGGGTACTGAAGCGGCGAAATGATTAACCCCGGCTTTGCATGCCAGAGCTACCTCAAGTTTTCTAATGGGGCTATGGCGCCAATCATCAATTACCTTCGCCCTATATTGCGCCGACTACGCTTCGTCGAGAGACCGCTTCAGCTGCTCGATTGAGAAGTGACTCGATGGAATGACTTCCTCGGTGGCCTCTCTAAGGGCCTTCTCGGAATCAACCTAGTCTGTCAGAGTAGTTAGCTTCTCGTCCCGATCGATGGCGTCTCGTTGAAGATGATTGATCTCCCTCCTTTGACGAGCTACTTCACTTCTCAACTCCATTGTTATGGACGGTTGCTTACACCCCTCGGCTCGAAGCCCCTCCAAAACTCGTTCTCTGGCATCCACTTCATGGTGCCAGCTAGCCTCAGCACTCTTCATCTCAGTCTCAAGAGCGGCGACTTTCTTCTCGGCCTCTTCCCTGGCCGCCTTCTCCTCTGCCAACTGGGACTCCTATTCCTGTGGAGCAACATGCATGTGAGCGAACTGCTCAAACAAATCCTATTCCAACAAGGTCCCTCGGAGTAAATAAGCCTTAACGGATAAATGCAAAACGACGCTTGGCATCCTCCTTAAGACCTGACTGTCTTTTGGCAGGGAGAATTATTGCACGGCAGTAATGGGGGCCGAAGGAGACCCAAGAATTGAAGTCTCCTTGTCCAGAAAAGCTGAAGGGACAAACCTGTCATCTTCAGAAAGTTCTTTTCTTAGAGAACAGGGACCTAGCGGCACCCCCAATAACATCGCCTTGGCCTTCTCCCATTCTTCAAAATCTACTTCCGAAATCCGATGATGGAAGGGCCAAGGACCTCCTTCTTTCTCACTGGTATCATGATACTTGGGGGTCTCCTCTGCTTGGGGCTGGTAGTGGGACGTCGCCTGTCCTACCGTATCCTCCACCAGCCTTACAGGCTCTTTGCCTGGTCGGCAAGACGACACGGGCTCAGGAGCCAGCTCGGCTGCTCCTGTTAGGGCACCGGCAATAGTATTGGCCTCCTTTGTTTGGATGATCGATTGTTCTCCAAATAGATGTTGCTCTAAAAATGGGCCAATTTGGGTCACCCTAGAAGCTTGAGCCACGACGGGAGGATCACGACACCGAGCGGACGACCTCTTGGGTCGCTTCCCTACTCCCAACTCAGCGACTAAGTCACCCATCTAAGACCTCAACTGGGACGCCTTCTCAGGAGCTACGTATCCCCTTGGTCTTTTTGGAGGCCTAGTAGCAGGGCCTGGCTTCTCACCTACAGTCCCTACCTCTTGGATTCCGGGTAGAGGAAGCGCCAGCAAGTTTACCTTAGCCAAATCAGCTTCAGAGGTAAACCAACCGAAATGCATGCCACACGAAGTGATGCTGGATCAAATAAATTGCTCCTCTCACGAGACCCAGCATAAGATCGAATCTTCTCCAGTTGCCTCCTCTCCTCGGCCTCCAGAGGACCCGACCTCAAGGCATCTTTGTTTATTTTCGGCCATGTTAAGCAGGAGAGAATCTCATCTGCTCCAGAAACCTAGATGAAATGGTCCTTCCAATCCTTGTTAGAGTCTGGAGCATTGGAAATCAACTTGAAGCCACTGTATAATGAAAGAAGAAGTGCGGATCCTTTTTGGTTGACTTGATGTCAACCAACTGCCCAAACAACTTCATGGAAGGCGAGACGCCAACTCTGGAGCAGACGACGATGAAGGCCATCAGAATTCCCACCGTGTTCGGAGCAAGCTGAGAAGAAGAGATCCCCATGGCCAAACACGCCTCCTTTACAAAGGGATGAAGGGGCAGTCGAAGTCCCTGTTCAAGATGCGCTACGTATACAGGGACTCTACCAGGACCATGGTGGAAGATTGGCGTTGTTCCCTCTAGGACCACAAATTTGAAGTCCTGATGGACGTCGTAAAGACTATGGAACCTCTCAAGGCTCACAGCAGAGACCTTCGAGTGAATCGGACGAAGGAGACTGATCCTTTCCTCGCTATGATCGTAAACAAGGCCCGATGAAGCTATTAGAAACTCTGATGGGAGAGAGATCGAGGGCTGAAGAAGAAACGTCACGAAACTTAGGACAAAAGACAAAGGGTTTTTCTCCCCTTCTCTCCAAATAAATTTATAGGCTCCCAATCGACAGATGGATCAATCCAAACAACTCTCAAATTGCTGCCACGAACGGTGGAGATTCAATTAAGGAGGATAAGAATTTTTGAAATTTGAATTTTAAAACATCGCGCGTTCATTCTGCAGTCCTACGCCATATGGATCTTGAGGGCGTGAAAGCATCATTATTGACCCCTGACATCTGACAAACAAGCTGTCACGTCATGTCGGGCAGCAACACTCCAAATCTTCTTGAGAACATGCCGACCAAAGAAATGAGACGACCCCATCAATCGACGTCTGCGACTAACCATCAAGACGACGTCCACTCTATTGACGACATGAACGACGGCACTAGTTGACATAATGGACTGCAACTAGCCAGACAAATCGAGATTCCCTTGATAACCAAGCTGAGATGGTACCTCCTAATCTCAACTTAGGGAGCAGTACTGATCGACCCCAAAAACAGTAAGCAAATTCTTTCAAATCAACAGAGAAGTTCGTGCCTCACTCAAACAAAAGTCTAAGGTTCCGTGGAATAGAGAGAATAATTTTTATTCATTAATCAAGTATTACAAAAATTAGAAATCTACAATGTCAAAAAGAAAAAAGGGGAAACTCCTACAAAGACTATTATTGATCCGCTCTAGCTCCTGAAGTTGGGGGTGGAAAACTTCTCGAGGTAACCGGTAGAGGAGTCGAGCGATCCTATTCCGCATCTGAACAATCCTCGAATCCATTTAAGTCAAACTCCGCTCCTCGGGCCTCCAACTCCTCAAATTCTCCCAAGCAGCTGGCAACCATGGAAGGGTAGCGAAGACGATTGGGGGTGTTCTTCAACTCGGTAGGAATCTCAGCCCACATATAATCACATCCAGCTTTACAAGCCAGTGCCACCTCGGTTCGCCCGACTAAACTCCCTCGATATTCATCAACAATATCCTGATGGTAGCTGTCAAGAATCTCTTGACGACAACTGTCAAGAATCTCCTAACGATGCTCATCGATGACCTTCTGAAGAGGTTTAGACTTTAACCGCTTTATTTCTTCTTGAAGTTGGGTAACGTTCACTTCCATTGTGTCTAACTGATGCTTTGCATGGGCCGTCGTCGCCCTCTCCCCCCAAGCTAAAACCTCTGTGCGGTCCCTTTCTTGAAGCGTGTCATTTAACTCTCACCTAAGTTTAGCAACTTGAGAGACGTCTGAAGTAGACCCTTCGGCAGTTTGTTGCCGAGGGACTTTCTCGTTGGTCCTTTGTAGATTAACTTCATCAAGAAGCTCCTAATAAGAGGTACAGAGGTGATCCACCCGATTGAATAGCTCGTTCTCCAATAGAGCCCCTCGGAGAAAGTAACTATGAAGAGCCTAATGAAGACCCCGATCGGGAATCCTCCTAAGAAGCTTCTCATCCTCTTGGAGACGGAACTGCTCGATAGCCCTCGCCTGGGCTTGGCAAGACCCGATAATGGACCCCCTAACGTCCAGATAGCATTCGGCTTCAAAACAAAACTCTGGTCGGGGCTCCCTTGCATACTGGGCAGCAGGTGAAGGGTACCTAATAATACAGGACCTCAGTTGGTCCCATTCTGTCTCACCCACATCAGAGAAACTATGCGGAAAGGGGTACTTTCGGTTAGTGGCCGGCGACCCTGCCTCTATCTGAGCCGGCTCTTTATCCGACCCAAACAGTGCTTGATGATGTTCAAATTCCCCAATCCTTCCTCTTGCAGATTGCCCAAAGGGGCGAGGGCTACCCGCGTTCCTTCACTTCTTGGCCGAATCAACCCTTCGGCCTCCCTCCTCCTCCTCCTTTGAGTAAGGGAGGGTATCCGCTCCTCGACAGTCAACAGAGCCTCTAAAGAAGGGATGTCTGAGCGGAGGCGCTTGGTCGGCCTAACAAAAGATTCCTCCTAGGATCGATTAACCCGACTTGGGGCATTGTAGTTGCTCCCACCGACCCAGTGATTACGGCAGGGGCTCTATCCATGTCAGGGATAGCCTCCAGCATGACCGACACCCCGGTCATTCGCAAAACAGACCTATCCAGTAGAACCTCAAAGCAACGGGAGCCTGCAAATTTCGTTATCAACTCAAGATCGACCTTTTCTTCCTTGTATAATGCCCTCTTGGCGAGTGCATACCTCCGGATCTCAGGCCAATCGAAACAACCCATCTCCAAATCATCCCCAGCCACCCATACAAACTTCTCCTTCCATTCCTTATGGGAATCTGGGAGGTCTACGATCAGCTTGAATGATCCCGACATTTGAATATAATAGTCGGGCTCCTTCTGACTCTCCTTTGTTAGACCCTAGAGGGAGGGTGATTAGGGTCTTATGCTAATCTAATTCTAATTAATGGCTAATTAAAATTATATAGAACAATCTGTTCTTGCAAGAGGTAGATATGAACAATAAGAATAATGAGAAAGTGCACGAATA
>BQKN01027938.1:0-14313 GCA_022839385.1 Asparagus kiusianus
GGCTGAGTATTTTTCTCCACGCATTACATTTTTTCTTTTTTCATTTAATTCTTTCTAACTTTATGTCTTAATAATTTTAGAGTTGCTCAGAGAAGAATGTTCTTAATAGGTCAAAGTTGACATATCACCACAAAGCTATGTCAAAATTATTTATGTCACACCAAGAGCAAAATGTAAGACACTTTTTAGTTTTGCTTATAAATTTGTAACTTAATTGTGTGTGTGTGTGTGTGTGTGTATGTGCTGAAAAAGAAAATATGTTTGAATGTAATAGGCAGCACAGACTGGAGAGATGCAAGGTGCAATTGATCGTTTTGAAACAGAGCATAGAAGCACAAAAAAGGATGGGACTTGGGAGCAAAGGAAAAATGGGTAAGTTACGTGTCAATGATGCATGCTTTTATAATATTTTAAGAATATAGGTGAAACTGATATTACTGTTCTAAAGAGGATTATATTGATTAGGTTGTAATTGAGAAGTTGCATATGATTGAACTTGATATATTTTTTTACTTATAGGATCAAATGATAAAGATGCGAGCAGATACCACTCAACCTGATGCAACTCGAACAATGACAAATGAGGAAATTAGTGCAAAAGTTCTCAAAGTCAAATCAGGCTACATTAAGGGCTGTGGTTTTGGCCCTAGACCACCACCATTAAGGTTCTTGTTCTTCGATGAGTGAAATGTCTGAAAAGAATAAAGAGTTGCAAGAACAGCTTCAAGAGACCCACCAACTTGTAGGAACTCAACAACAAAATACCGATGCACAAAATGAGGTAATCCAAAGATAGGAGGATCAAGCCAAAACATTTGAGGAGTTTATGGCTAATTTTTCCAAGCAACATCCATCAGCTTAGTATTCTTAGTGAACTCAAACTTCGAGAAATGTTTCTTTGATCGTGTTGCATTTGTTATTGCTTTAGACTAACACTGTTACTTATGGTAGAAACTTGCTTGCTTTATTTATTTTAATTGTTTTCATGTACTGTGGTGACAATTGATGACAATTATTTATATTTTGAGCGTTTTTCTCGTAATAACATTATTATTGATGAAATAAAATTTCCTCGTTATAAGTATATTGCTTACGTCGTCAAAAGAATATTTCCTCGTTATAGAGTATATTGCTTACGTCGACAAAAACATATTTCCTCGCTATAGTGATATAACTTAAAACGGAAAAAGTAATTTTCCTTGCTATAGACCATATAACCTACATCGACAAATATAAATTTCCTCGTAATTGTATTTCTTTGGCGAGGAATATTGGGTACAACCTACAACGACAAATTTAAATTTCCTCATTTTTGAGTCCCTTTACTGAGAAACTGTTTTCATAAGAAAAAGATTCATATAATGAAGAAAATCAATTTCCTCGTTAGAGATTTACCTTTGGTGAGGAACAGTTTCCTTGCTGAAAGATACTTACAACGACGAAAATAGTTTTTTTATAACTTTTATTATATATAAATTAAATATTATTCACTTATCATTGGCGAGGAAACTTTAGTTTAGCGATGAAAAAGGTATGAGATTAGGTGAGGAAAAATATCGAGGCTAAAGAGTAACAACGAGAAAAGAATATATTCATCGAAAAAAGGATTTCGTGAGAAATTATAATATTCCTCGTAGAAACTTTTCTTGACCACCTTACCGCGAGGAAATGGTGACCAAAGTTTTTTCCTCGCCAACACACTACGGCGAGGAAATCTCAACTTTCAACGATAAATTTGTTCCTCGCGGATTAGCTTTTTTGTTGTAGTGGATAGTGGAGATCTCCTCGAGGTGAGGAGCAGAGACGTAGGTCGAGGGGACCGAACTCCTTGAACAATTGTGAACGTTGATCGGTGAGCGTTGAAAATAGATATTATGTGGTGTAAACGTTATTCGGGTGAGCGTAGAAAACTCGGTTGTGATAGTGGATTTCTCCTCGGGAGTGGGGAGCGGAGATGTAGGACGGAAGGTCCGAACTCCGTGATCATATTGTGTGTTTGTATTGTTTATATTGCCCTATCATATTTGTATCTTTAGTTTAGATTGTTTACCCTTGTGTTGTTTATATATCCTTACATATATTTCACCATATAGGATATATCTCTTTGTTCATATTGTATATTCTTGCTCATAACATAATGTATATCTATCTTGTAATAATAACTTATTAATAAGTTTTAATTGGCATAAAATCGGATTAGATTAGCATAAGACCCTAATCACCCCCCTAGGGTCTAACAACTGTTGGTAATCCAAACAAACCTATTATTCATAATGTTTTATTAGTTGATGGTCTTAAACATAATTTACTTAGTATAAGTCAACTTTGTGATAAAGATTTTAAAATTATTTTTGAAAAAGAATCTTACTTAATTTATGATATTGTTATGATTACTATATTATTTAAAAGACATAGAAAAAATAATATATATGTGTTATCTATGAATAACAATTCGAATGAACATTGCCTTCTTATATCCTCTAATGATTCTATTTTATGGCATAAACGTTTTGGATATGTTAACTTTAAACATATTTCTAAGATTTCTAAGAATGATTCTGTAAATGGTTTACCAAAACTTTATTTTAACGACAATTTTTGTGATGCATGTAAACAAGGAAAAATGCATAAATCTTCTTTCAAATCTAAAAATGTAATTTCTACAAGTAGACCATTAGAAATAATTCATATCGATCTTTTTGGTCCTTCTAGAGTAGCATCTTTAAATAGAAGTAGATATGTTTTTGTTCTTGTTGATGATTTTTTAAGATTTACATGGGTAATATTTCTTAAACATAAAAATGATGCTTTTAATGAGTTTTCTATATTTTGCAAAAGAATTCAAAATCAAAAATCTCTATCTATTATTTCTATACGTAGTGGCCATAGAGGTGAATTTGAAAATAAATTATTTGCAAATTTTTGTGATAAACATGGTATTTCTCATACTTTTTCTTTTCCTCTAGCAGCTCTAAAAAATGGAGTTGTAGAAAATAAAATTAGAACTTTACAAGAATGTGCTAGAACTATGTTATGTGATAGTAATTTACTAAAATATTTTTGGGCAGAAGCTTTATCTATAGCATGTTATGTTTTAAATAGAATTTTATTAAGACCTATTTTAAAAAAACATCTTATGAATTATTTTATGGTAAAATTCCTAAAGTTTCTTATTTTAAAGTTTTTGGTTGTAAATGTTTTATTTTTAATACAAAAGATAATTTGGACAAATTTAATTCAAAATCAGACGGAGGAATATTTGTTGGATATTCAAATCATAGTAAAGCATATAGAATATATAACAAAAGAACTTTAGTCATTGAAGAATCTATGCATGTTTCTTTTGATGAAAATTTTACAAAAACACTCATTTTCTTAAATAATGATGATGATATAGTTGATAATATAAATGATACTCTAATGATATATGCTTCAAAAGATGATAATTTACAAAATGATCTACCAAAGAATTTTGTAGAAGTTAATAATCATTCACATGATTTAATTATTAGTAATATTTATGATAAAGTAACTACTAGATCTCATTTTAATTTGATTGCTCATACTGCTTTTATTTCAATCATTGCACCTAAAAATATAAAAGAAGCCTTACTTGATAAATTTTGAATAATTGCTATGCAAGATGAACTTAACCAATTTACTAGAAATAATGTTTGGGATCTTATATCTAGACCTCAAAATAAATCCATTATTGGAACAAAATGGATATTTAGAAATAAATTAGATGAATTTGGTCAAGTTGTTAGAAACAAAGCTAGATTACTTACACAAGGTTATAATCAAGAAGAAGGTATTGATTATGATGAAACCTATGCACCAGTTGCTCATTTAGAATCAATTAGAATTTTACTTGCATTTGCATATTTTATGAATTTTAAATTATTTCAAATGGATATTAAAAGTACATTTCTAAATGATTTTATAAAAGAAGAAGTTTTTGTAGAACAACCTCCCTTTTTTTTGAGCTGATACAACCTCCCTTTTTTGAACATGAAAGTTTTTCAAATCATGTTTTTAAACTTAAGAAAGCGTTATATGGTCTTAAACAAGCACCTCGTGCTTGGTATGATAGATTAAAGAATTTTCTTTTAACTTCAGGTTTTAAAATTGGAAAGGTTGATTCAACATTATTTATTAAGAAAATAAATAAAGATATATTATTAATTCAAATATATGTAGAGATATTATTTTTGGTTCTACTAACAACAACCTTTGTCAAGAGTTTGCTAAGACTATGCAGGATGAATTTGAAATGAGTCACATGAGTGAACTCAATTTCTTTCTTGGACTTCAAATCAAATAATTAAAAGAAGGAATATTCATCAATCAAAGCAAGTATGCTAAAGATTTACTCAAACGCTTTGGAATGGAAAATACAATAAGCAAACCAACACCAATGAGTACTACTACATCACTTGACAAAGATGAAAATGGTAAGAATGTTGATCAAAAGATCTATCGAGGTATGATTGGATCACTTCTTTACATTACTGCTAGTAGACCTGATATTATGTTTAGTGTATGTTTATGTGCTAGATTTCAATCTAATCCTAAAGAATCACACCTTAAAGCCGTGAAAAGAATTTTAGATATCTTAAAGATACTACAAGTTACGGGTTATTTTATCCAAATAATAGCACATTTGATTTATTATCTTATAGTGATGCTGATTTTTCTGGATGCAAATCCGATAGAAAAAGTACAAGCAGAACTTGTCATTTCTTAGGACATTCTCTTGTATCTTGGTTTAGTAAAAAACAAAATTCAGTATCATTATCAACAACTGAAGCAGAATATATTGCTACAAGTCCTGCATGTGCTCAAGTTTTATGGATGAAACAAACATTATCTGATTATGGCATAATCTGTCCCATATCATCCATAATGTGCGACAATTCAAGTGTAATAAATTTATCTAAAAATCCTATTCAACATTTATGTACAAAATATATTAATATTAGACATCATTTCATACGTGATCATGTGCTTAAAGGTGATATTTCATTAGAATTTATACATACTGATAAACAAATAGCAGATATATTTACAAAACCCTTAAAAGAAGAAATTCATGTTAAATTAAGAAGGGAATTAGGTATATGTTCAATTGAAGATTTAAATTAAAGTTTTAAAACAAATACATATTCATACACACCCTTAATAATCGACTAATTGGACCTATAGTTGACTACATGCACAAGCATTGCATATAAGATGTTCTGTAAATTACATTGTAGTCGACTAATTTGACTTATAGTCGAATACTCTGAGTTAAAATCTGAAAATCAACTTTCTGTCAATTACAGTGTAGTCGACTACTTTCCTTAATAGTCGACTACTCAAACAGATTTTACATATTTACAGGTCTAAAGCATTTTAGACTTACATCTATCAAACTCACAACCCAATACCTGTTTAACATAAGTAAATTTCATCTCAACCATTCAACATCTACCTGATCAAATCATAGACTTTTAGAATATTTTATCTAGATCAAACCTTAACCATACATTTTTTTTCTCATCTAATCATGACCATTCATTTTCTCATCTTAACCACACATTTATTTCCTCTCCCAAAAACCGATCCATCTCCTTCCCCCCTTCGGAACCCACGTTCTCCATTCTAAGATTTCTTCAAATCAACATTTTTCTTCAAATCTCTTTCAATATTTTCTTGTTTCCAAGCGTTTGTCAGATCTTGTAGTCGACTACAGCTTGTATTAGCTGACTACTTCTAGGGTTTCTTCTGTTTGGGTAAGTTCATCAATCATCTCTTTAGTTTTTCTTGAAGTTCTCTTTTACTGATTTATCATGTCTAGGGCTAAGAAATCTAAACAAGTTCATACCAATATTAATGATGAAATCATCATATATTTAAAAAGTCCTGATTTACTTGAAGAATTTAATAAAATATCAACATTTGAAGTTCTTCCAGGACGATTTGTGAAATTTGATGATTTTATCCCATGGAATTTTGGACCATATTTTGATAATATGGGGTTGCTTGAATTATTCTCTGCTGAAAATAGAAAACTCACATATCATTTTCTGGTTCAACTGTTCTATACTACTATAGAACGTGTAGGAACTATCAGTGGAATTGAAAAGCTAAAAACTCTTGTCAAAGGAATAGAAATTGAATTGACTTCTAAGTCAATTGGAATTTTTTTTTAACATTCCTTTCTGAGGAGTCTCTCTTAGGTCAATAAGAATGAATGATTCAGATTTACTATCCAATCATATCTTTTTTCCTGGTTATAGTAAACCATTAAATAATTCAAACAAGCTTCGTCTAATTCCTCGTTTCATTGCCCGAATCTTAGCTTATAACTTGTTTCCAAAAACTGGAAGTTTCCATTTCATTTCCCTAGACTTAGCAAAAACATTATATGCTATAATGGGGAATATCCAAGTTAATTGGGCTGAAGCTTATTATGATAATCTTCTGACAATACCAAAAGGATTTCTTCCTTACGGTACCTTTTTAATGAAAATCTTTGATAAATTTCATGTTGATATTGAGTCTGAAAATTCTGTCGTTCGTTCCATTGAATTCTTTGATTCTAATGCCCTAACTAGGATGAAGTCAACACATTTTGAAATTCATGATCACAATCCTCAAGATGAACCTCAACCTCCTCAAGAACAAATTCCATAAGATATTCCACAATCATCAACTCAAGCAGGCCCTTCATCTAGTCAACAACCCCTACAAATGCACTCAGAACCCTCTTGCTTCTCGGATGTGCAATATAACACCTTGTCTGCATGCATCCTTGAGTTAGAGACTAGTCAGCGAGCTCTTTATTCCCAAAACAGTTACATCATCAGTAATCAGGAGGAGTTAATGAAGAAATTTGATAATTTGGATATGAAGCTAAATGCATATATCCAAGGAAATCAACCTCCTCCAGGACCTTCATCTTAGAAGACCATGAATGCATCATTTAGTATTTGGATGAACTTTATGTTTGTTATCTAAACAATTATGTCTTATTTTGATATGTTTTAGTTTGATTGTCACAAACTATGTCGTAGTTATTTGTTTTTAAGACATATGTAATATGTGTTATGTTGCTACTATGTTTCTCATATGACTGCATTCTATGTTTTTTATGGTGATTGGTTAGTTAATCCATGTGCTGTATATTTTAAACAGATTATGATGATAAACATTGTGGAACTTTTGGTTTTTATGGAAAGTCTTTACCTACCTATTTGGATGGGTGAAGTTATGGACAATGTTCATAATCAGGATGATCTGTTTGAAGTATTAGCTCATGTTGAAGAAATTATGGCATGTTTAGCATAATTGTTTATTTCTTTTTGTTAATGACAAAGGGGGAGAAATTGTATAAATGTTATAAATGTTATAGACTCTTGTTAATATTATAGACTCTAATATGCAATTATGTAGGGGAAGTAAGTATATTTATTTTAAAATATTCTAATTCTTTTAGAATATACTTACATATGCATAAATTATTTATCATCATCAAAAAGGGGGAGAATGTTGAATATCATGTCTCTAAGATATTATTTTGATGATAACAATTTATACTATGTGTGTTATACAAATGCACTAATATTTATATACAGATTTTAATATCAAATATGAACAAGTGCAAGATGAGTTCAAGGCATTATGAAGTAAAGAAGATGAAGAAGATATACGTCAATGTAATTGTTTTTACATTTTTCTTTACTTAGAAATATTGCACAAGCCTTGATCACTCACACATACACACACATAGAAATTAGAACACACTAACACATGCTTAGTATGTTGGTTAACTATAAAATCCTCTATATTAACCATTAGAGTTTATAGTTAATAATTGAGTGTCAAAACATTTAATTTACATCATTTTTAATCATTAGTAGTCGACTAATTAGAATAATAGTCGACTACTCAAGTCTATGTCTGAAATATAAGTTTCTGTTAGTTTACAGTTTAGTCGACTAATTAGAATAGTAGTCGACTACTCAAGCTTATGACTGAAATATAAGTTTTTGTTAGTTTACAGTGTAATCGACTAATCGACTTTATAGTCGACTACTGAAGGCAAAATTTGTTTTTCAAGTTTCTGTCAAATTTCTGTTTGATTACAGTATAGTCGACTAATGACCATTATAGTCAACTACTTAGAAATTTTCTGACTTCACAGTCTGTTTAGACTCAGTGTAGTCGACTACTGTGTCTTGTAGTCGACTACAGATACAGTTTTTCCAGAATTCAGAATTTGAATTAGTGACAGTTTATAGCTGTTTTTAAACGTTTTTTAAAGTTTAAAATTTTCCTTTTCAAGGGCTATATAAAGGTTATATGTTCAGAAAAATGCAATATGGATAGATATCTATAAGCTTTGATCTTTGTGCATTATTCAAGAGTCAAAAATTCAGATTTTGCTAAAAAGATTGTTTCTAAAATTACCTTTGATCCTCATTCAAAATACTTATAATTAGGCAATTTCCAAAGGTTAAAATTATTCCTAAGCTATTGCTACACAACACTACAAATCAAGGCTTATAGGAATCGAGTTGTTTGATTCAAGGAAAATTCTCTCGGTTTGAGAGAGGTTAATCTCTTTGTCTAGAGATTGGTGTGCAATTGGCAAAGTTTTGTCAATTGGTGTTGTAATTTACAGGGACTTGCAAATTGGTCAGGTTTGGTTTTAATTTTGTACTTGGTTCAAAATTATAGTGAAAATCTCAAGCGAGATTTGCTTAGGGACTGGATGTACACCTGATTGGTGGAATCAGTATAAAATCTCTTGTTTGTGATTGTAACTTTCTGAGATTGTTACCATTCTTTATTGCAATTTATTATCTACTTTGCATAAATTTTAAAAGAACACTATTCACCCCCTAGTGTTCTGGTGTATCTATCTCAGATCCTACAATGGTCACTTGCTTGGAGATATGATCTAACTTAGAAACTTTCTTAAATTTGTGCTTAATGTATAACTAGTAGAGAATAACTTTGTTATAACTGGTTATTATGCATGACACCGATATATATGAGATGTGGTGGTAGGTCTCAACCACTGGGAATAGGGATTCTCCGGGTGTATGTCATAAGCACACATTATAATGTGTGTAACACTAGACAATATTTGAATTCTCTAGGACGAGTCACCTAAGAAATAGAGAATTCAAATTATTACATGGTCCCTTTGACTTGATGATATTATTATTTTCGATTTGATAATTTAGTATGCTTTGATATGATGGTTAAGCTTATTTAGCAAGCGCTACACAACCTGAAACGTTGGGTTGCTAAATTTCATTTAGGAAAATGATGGATGTCTAGATAGGATCCAGTATGCTCATTATGATGAGTTAATTTATTATGCATTCTCATGAAGCTATTAAATTCCTACCGGCATGTGGTTTTGAAAATATTTTTTAAATTTACTTTCTTATAAATAAAATATTTTGATGTTTCAAAATAATTTTTATTTATGTTCATGGGAATTACAATTTAGGCATGAGCAAATAGGTGAGTTGTCTTTCTTAAAAATGTTGCCTAAAATAAATGATACCGGAGGGGACTAAATGTAAGATATTATTTATTAATAATTAATCTCATATTATGGAAGAGCTTTTATAAACAGTTGGTCGGATAGTGATTTGATTTTTAAACTAAAATTATTAACTTGATTAATAATCGGTTCTCGATATGGGACCCAATTGGTCTTACTAATGTCATTAGAAGAGGTATACAAGCAATGCAATTCTATTTCTATCCTTAATTGTTATGGATAAAGTTTTTGAACAAATTCTATTTCTATCCTTAATTGTTTTGGATAAAATTTTTGAACAAATCTATTACTATCCTTAATTGTTATGAATAGAGTTCTAAATAATTATGAAATGTTTAAAGTTAAAATCTCTAAGACTAGTTTGGTCCTATAAATAGAGTTCATATGTAGTCTTATGATGAGACAGAAAATCTTATGAAGATAATATGAAGAAATAAAAATTTGAGAGCCTATCTCTCAGTATTACTCCTCTTCGATGACGGGTGGATTTCAATTGGAGCTTTTTTCTCTTGAGGAAGCTTTTTCAGATTGATCTCGGATCAGATTATTATAGAAATTCGGAAAGCGTTTCAGGTATAATTCTAGATTTTAATTAATTTTGATTAATAGTCATGATATGTTTTTTCCACTGTGTTGTATGTCATGTATCCAACAAGATAGAAAACTGTGATTATAGAGGTTCACTCCTATTCTATCTGAAAAGAAATCATAAAGTCTCTTGGATATTGAACAAGAGAAGAAAAGATGCTCACTAGTACAAATTTGGTCTGTCCAAACGGTTGGAACCGTTTAGAAAAATATTGTTCCAAACGGTTACAACCGTTTGGGCAATAAAAAGAACCGTTTGGGCTGAAAGCGTTGGGGATGAGTCTGCCCCAACGGCGGCCCAAACGGTTATAACCGTTTGGACAAAGGCCCAAACAGTTACAACTATTTGGACTGTATCCCAAACGGTTGTAACCGTTTGGGACTGTAATATATGCCAAACGGTTTCAACCATTTGGCCAGATACTTGTCCAAACGGTTGAAACCGTTTGGACAATTTTAAGCCAAACGGTGGAAACCGTTTGGCCAGATATTTGGCAAAACATTTTCAACCATTTGGACAAATATCTAGCCAAACGGTGGAAACCATTTGGCCTGTTAATTTTAATATTTTTTTCCATTTTAACTATTTTATTTATTTACATACTTACATTTATAATATACACATCTTATACAATGATTACTCATTATCTCACAATGAAATCACACAATGAAATCAAAAACATATACATACACAAAAATGCCTCAAATGGTGCTAAATATCCAATATTATATATACATACACAATGTTACTCAATATATAATATTACAGACAACATATACATACACAATAATTACTCAATAACTCACAATAAAAAACATTCCACTAATATATATTTGTCTCTAATATACAAAAGGTCTCAAACGTTCAAAATAAGATTAGGAGTGGCCTAATCCATCCAGTCAAGGAACGGAAGAAATTCCTCGAAGAATATCCTCCTAGGACAAGCCCGAACGCCTCAAGTCTGCAAATATCCTAACAAGATTTTCCAGTGATAAACCTTGAGCACTGGAAGTAGAAGTGTTAGTAGTTGAAGCAGGACGAGCTCCGATATGGAGGACACCCTCAAATAAGACTGAGTGGCACCAATGTCCATGGCTCTTTCATAACCACCGTGATGCCCTCCATGTAGGGAATCTAACATCTGGGTGAAAGAAAGTGCATCGTCCTTTGTGGTTGAATCGACCGCTGATGAGGTTGCCTTCTCGTTGATCCGCTCCTACACGATACAAAGTATTCAAATATAAGTCAACAATGCAATAGTAGATATATTTAAGAAAAAACAAAATAGAAGTATGATTATAGCATAAAAGCAATTGATTCGCCAAATCGTGCAGAAAGCAGAAGTATATGAATAAATACATTTGAATGAAATTTTCCAATTTTTCATGGGAACAAGGTATGCCGTTGAGCCATTGAAAGAAAAAACTGAATCAAAAAACTTTTTTTCCTAAAAAACATAAATATATAGTACTAGTAGTAAGATTTTGTTGCAGTGCTATTTAGTCTGGATATGTTTTCCAATTGCTACGATTTTCTAGGGAGATTTGCAGCACACATGAACGTGTCCATTTGAAAAATATCCTTCCTGCACACCTCCATCAAGTTCTACCAACATATCATTCATGATTTCTCAAAGCTAGTGAGGGTATATCACAGAAAATGCACAAGGGCATGAGGCAAGGGCATGAGGCAGCATATGTACGCATGTCGTAATTTCAATATACATTGATGTTGAAGCAAATTTCAAGCACAGGTGCACAAAAACATATGCTGTATATGTACATGCGCAAGTTTTTAAAAGTGACCAAGGAATATGATAACCAAGTAAGTCTTTGGCCTAAGTCTAAATACAAAAACATCAATATGATAACGACTCAGCCAACCGTGCCATTGCACTAAAACTGAAGACAACAAACTAACAAAAGCACTAGGTTACCCCAGAAAAGCAGAGACAATGATAACAACTCGCATGATCAAGTCTAAGAAAATTTTCAAATTTAATAATGACCGAATCACCCACGCAGACAAACCCACACATGCACAAGTACGCATGCGCGCACAAACCACAAGCAAATGGCCACACCCCCACAAATAAAATTGATTGGCATTCTCACGTCACAGAAACTCGTTGTCATTCATATGCAACATACACCAATTATTTTCAAAGGCAAATCAAATTCTAATAGCTGGCATAGATTGTGCATGGTCACATATAAATAAGGAAACCATATGGTTAAGGGAATCAATTACATTTACAATACCAAAAGTTTAGAGAAAAGCACATCACCTGGAAGTTTCTGTACACCAAGCTTTTCACCAAAATCATCACAAAAGTGATTGCAGTTTCTGGAAAGCAGATCATACGAGCTTCCCAGCCTCTCTCTACTGAGTTCCATCAAGATCTGGTTCATCCTTCCATTTGTAAACTCCATCTCCCCAAGGACAATAGTTTCACGAAATGTATACATGGGATTTTTAGTCGGAGGACAGCTAAAGACTCCACTACCATATTCACAAAACCCAAAAGACCATTCTTCAGTACCATAGGCCTGCCAACAGAGACATAATCCTTCAAGAACCAAAACAAATTGACAAAAATCAAGTTGATTCCCCTCTTCCCAACCATTACCAAATTAAAAAAGAAACTAGCAAAGGTAACTGAAGCTAGATATCAGAAGCAAGTACTAAGTCAAAAGTTAAGCATTTTGTAGTCCACAGAATGAATGCAGCTCGACGACATGCATGGAAAAATAAATTTGCAAGGCCGTAGGTCTAAAGAAGGATATTCCCTCCAAATAAACCGCTTATCTATGACATTGCATCACTAAATCGCATCGGTTACAGCTGAACTCACAAATCCAGAGACGTGAAATCAATAATACCCATCTCTGTAACCACTTAGGTTAACACCTCCTCGCTTCCACCACCATGTGTAAAGAAGTATAACAAACCCAAAGTTCTGTAACAGCTAGTTACACACGCGCTTGTGATGCTAAGCATCCTCATGTAAATAAATACCATTTTCTATTTCATTTCATTCCCATTTTTTCTTTAACCCCATTTTTCTTAGTGTTAAAATTCTTTCCTTTCATGTTTTTTTGGTTCTTTGCATCATCTACGCAATCTTCAATCAATTTGAAGAGAACTAATCTAATTCTGACTCCAATCAAACCCAGATTGAATCATCATGCAGCCCCAAACCTCAAGTTTCAAATGAATTTATTTGCATGCAAACCACAGTAGCCATAAAATCGTCTAAATACATTTCTGAGAACAGAGATTTCTAAAATTACCTTCAGATCTAACAACCTATAAATTTGAAAATATAAATTTTTATAATGGCAACACTATATATTTAAATATCCAGAGCCATCAACATTGGGCATTACCTCAAACAACGAAACCCTAAAAACAAAACTCCCTCCACTCACTCGAGCGGGACCGTCAACCGATAGGAGGCGGAGTGGCTGCCGGTGCCGCGGTGCACGTGGACACCGCTGCAGGCAGAAGAGGTAGAGGGTGAGGAGGAGGGCTCGTCGGCGGTGAAGGCAGAGGCGCCAAATGGAGCGGCCATGGGGACAGTCTCTAAGGGGATGTAGACGACGACGATGATGAAGAGGAGGCGGTTCTTGGGAGTTTGTGATGAGGGATTTCAGAGATTGGTGTTAGGGATTTTAGCGGGGACGGGGTTTTTGAGTTTGGGGAAAATTTTTGGGGGGAAGCGGGTTAAGGAAGCAAACGGAGAAAGAGAGATGTTTTTAAAAAAAATATAGCAACTAAGGGTGCGTTTGTTTACCATTGCGTTTGTGTTGTTTTCATTGTGTTTTTAAAAAAAAAGAAACAAAACGTGTTTGGTTACCATTCCGTTTTTCCGTCCAAAACACTACCAACCCCCAACTTTAAACGGTTTTCTCAAAACAAGAAAAAGGTGTTTAAGGTCTGCTGTTTTCGTTTTTATTTAATATTAATATATAATATTAATATATATTAATATATATATATAATATTTAATATATTAATATATATTAATAATATATATAATATATTAATATATTTAATATATTAATATATTTATATATTAATATATTTAATATATTAATATATTAATATAGTAAATATATTAATATATTAATATATATTAATAATATATTAATAT
>BQKN01027941.1:0-10216 GCA_022839385.1 Asparagus kiusianus
GAGAAGAAAAAGATAGAGAAAACCTAACTAAAACAAATCAAAGCAATCATTTTTCAATCATTCTAATTCTAGGTTTAGCCTAACTCAACCAAACCAGCTCCTAACCAAAAACTTCTACAGTGAAAAGATTAAAGTTTTACCCAGGTAGTTAGCCAGGTAAGGATAGTACTAGAGGGTGATCAGTGATCAATTAAGTACCTCATTCCTTGCAGAGTACATTACGCAACCCCTAAACCTTGCCTTAGACACCAACTAATATGAGAAAACTTAAACCGGTTCACTTAAAGATTTTTTGTTCCTTATTGAGCTCGAATCCTTAGGGGCCAACGTCTATTGAGTTTTAGGAGGCTTGGGTTTGTGAAGTGAGGAATTAGTGATTTGTGGGCTAAGAAAAGGGTGATAAAATCCCTTACCTTATCTTGATTATAGGGTTTTGCCCTTAAGAATGTTTTAAGTATGTGCAAAATCAAGTGCTATAATCACTTTGGTGAATTCCTACTAACTATATGAAATGCAACCCTAGAAATTAAAAGCAACTAAAAAGGATGGGAAATTTATTTTTTTAATTATGGTCAATAACAATCAAATGTGAGAAGAGAGCTCTTGTTTGAATTTATTATCTTGTTAGTTAATGTCCAAGTGAAAGGTGAATTTTATTATGGTCAACCAAAAAAAATCTTTTTTTTAAATCCTAATTGTCTCTAATTGTGAAGCTAACTAAAAAGGGTGGAATTGAAAACGCTAGAAAGAAGACTTACCCAAAAGCAATTCTCCAAGTTCTTGATCTTCAATCCAAGATTTTCAAGCTCTTAGCGGTTCCTTCACAAGAAAAACACACAAGTTAAAGAACCAAAATAATAAAATCCTATTTTAGCACCCTCCCTAATACCAGCGCCAAAAACTTGATGCGACATAATTATGTACCAAAATTGCAAGTGCACAATTGATCAAGTTATAGTATAAAAAGTTATCGATCCCATGAGGAAAGTGATTTTAAGAGATTATTAGAATTGGTTCTCGTGTTTTGTGCGTGATTAAATTAGGATTAAAGAATAAGTGTGAGAGTTATGATGAGTGAGAGTGATTGTTGTGAATATATGCAAGAGACAATAAATTGAATTTTAGAGAGAAGAAATAATCAAAGAATAAATGAGATCACAAGGCAAGAAAGAAGAATGAATAAAATTAAGAAATAAAATCAAGAATGAAAAGAAAATTCAAGAAAGTCAACATGGAGGATTCAATTAAAGATATGAAAAATCTTGAATTTAATCCACTAGCTAATCTCAATTACAAAATACAACTATTCTCTTTTTATCATATTTTAACTTAGATTTATTAGTCATAGACTATCAAACCATTTAAAGAAATTATAACCTATCAAATTATCATCTAAGTCAAAATTACTATTTATGATAAGAATAACAACAAGATAGTAATCCTAGAATTCATAAGCATAACCTATCAAACCATTTAAGATAAGTATATATTATCAAATTCTTCTTCTAACAATTAGTTTTCTAGTTGATTATCCTAAACATGAATATTTTAAGTGAAAGAGAATAATTCATACAATATAAAAAAAATTAGACTAGTTTCATACAATTCTAAGATTCCTATAAGAATTAATTTCACATCTTAAGAAATAAAAGCAAGAAGAAAAATAACTAATTACAAAATGAAAAAGAAAAGAAACATCTAAATTATGAACAAGAAATAAATCTAACTACAAAGAATTAAAATCTAAACTACAAAATAAATTACAAAAATTAAATACAAGAAAATAAATCTACTCTACAAATTAAAGTGCAAAAAGAAATAAAAAGATAAGAAAATAAATCTACACTACAAGCATGAATGTAAATCTAACTAATAACCAATAATAAAGAAATTACTAAAAAGAAATAAAAGAGAAAAATAAAAGAAAAGCAAACCTTCAAACTTTTCTTCATCTCCATCATCATTATCCAACAAAGAGAAGAAGATTTGAAGCGGAGAATTTTTTTTATTAATTGTAACAAAAGTTATAAATTTGGATGGCCTTCTCAATTAAGAGTTACCTTCCTCTCTAAATGGAGTTACAAAATTTTTCACATCTCTAACCCCTCACTCTTTATCCCTATTTATAGTAAACATCAGTGAATGAAAGCTATTGGATTGAAATCTTATCCAAAAATAACAAATTACAGCCCTTAATTCGTAACTGACTGTACGTTAGTATCGATACAAGCATCGATAGGCGTATCGATGCGGGCATCGATAGGCGTATCGATGCGGGCATCGATACGGGCAATGATGCTGGCATCGATGCACCCATCGATGCTGGCATCGATGCGTGCCTTTTTCTGGTTGTTGTCCGAAGCTAGCTTCTTGTGTTTGTTCTTGGGCTTGGGCCTTGGACATTTTCTTGGCATTTTGGGCTTTAGCACTTCATTAAATATTTATTTGGCTTCATGAGCTTCATATCTTCATGACTTGATTCTTTTCATGGCTTTCTTTTGGATAAATTAGCAATTTGATTTTTCAATGGGCTTCTTGATTTCTCTTTTGCTTCACTTATTCATTTACTCAAGGGCCTTTGTTGAGAGATGGGATTTTTGGGATTTATTCTTTATTAACCTGCATTTAAAGATAAAAAATTATTAGTGGCATATTTATTCATATAAAATAGATAATGATGGTATAAAATTGTAATAAAATATGATTATCAAAAGGCTCATCAAACCCGTTGATGGCTGAGGATTTGCCAAAAATCCTAAAGTCTACACCTAACACGTGTTGCCGGGTGGTCCATTCCTATAAAAAATGACCAAGTCTTCGTATTCAATATCGTAGTGCTAAGTCTAAGGGAGTTCATTCCGTTAGCACAACAGTACATATGAAACGAACTTAGACAATTCATATGCTAGCCCGACCCAAAATGGTAGTCGGTAAAGGCTCATCAAACCCATGAAAGGTTGAGAATTTGCCAAGAATCATATAAGTATTACTATTGATTATTCTAAGAAGAATGGAAAAATCATAATAAGAATGAAAGTATACTGAACAAAAATATATTTTCATTAACAAAATCAAGAGTTCAGATGCAACAAAATGTGGTCATTCTACATCAAGCTTACGACTAAGGATTTGTCGCTCTAATTTGGATAATTCTTCAACATAGGTCCGCTCGAGCTCATATTGTAGTTCCGCCTTGAAATACTCTTTAGAGATGGATAAATTTCTGGCAGCTTCCTCCTCCATTTTGGCTAACCTCTCTTCCGAGAGTGTCACCTTGCTAGATATCACAAGCCTGTCGTGCTCTTCCCCGGCCCTTGTCACCTCCAAAATAGCTCTTTGTTCTTCTGCCTCTGCAAGTTTTTGCTTAAGCTCCGTTATCTCGGCGTCGGTAGAAGCTATGGAAGAATCGAGCTCGTGTATATGGGCCAATCTCATAGAAAGAACCTCCTTCACCTGGTCCACCCGTTTTCTCTGTGCCTGAATCCCGAGCTCGACAGATGCTCGAGCTTCACGATAGGATTATAGACGGGTCTCCATCTGAGCAGCAACATAGCTAGGAGCACAAAAGGATTGGAGATCTTGCAATTTTTTAATTCATGCTCTAGCCGCTTTAGATCATCAGTTAGGGCATCTGCAATTTCTGGCGAGCCAGCGTCCCTCACCGAGCCTATTTTGCGCTTGAGGAAACGTCAAAACTGATTGAAAGGGAGCCCTTTCTACAAAAGTTTATCAATCAATGACCCCGCAAAATTAAAAAAGTGGCTGACCTCCAAACTGAGGACGAGCTTCTCCAGATCATCATCCAACAATAATGCCTTAACCGTGTCCCAGAGTTGAGGCAACAATCCTATAAAAAGAGAAGAGATGAATATTCCAAAGCATAAAATAATTCTAAGTCAAGACATAGCGTGAAATTTACCAACGCCTGCAGAACTTTCTTGGGTCGCAGGGAGCACGGTGGGTGTAGCGACTATCGAAGTACCAACTTCTTCGTTTGGTCTCACTGTTTGTTCGGTTAAGTTCCCCCCAACAGTTCCAACACCTGCGGTAGCTCGTATCTCCAAAAGAGGGGGGAGTTGTGTCTCAGGAGCTGATGACCTAGCCTCGATGACAATTCCTGCCAACTGTAAGAAATCGAGACCTTCAGATTCATCAGACTCTCTAATAAGAGTAGTAGTATCAGTCTCAATGATTGATTCTATGATTAGAACTTTTCTATAGTTAAATGGAAACCGACAGATGAATCTATAACACGGAGATAAAAATCATACCGGTAGGCAAGTCAACCATGTTTATCGGTTTGGCAGACTCACGCTGAGCTTGTTCAGACAACATGTCTTCAAAAAGCCTGTTGTCAGAATCCAAAGAGACGGTAATCGGGTTAGGTGAAGGTACACCCGTTTCTCCGAGGGCCACATCATGGAGAGCTCTCTTATCGCCTAGATCCTCTGTTAGAACACCTACACAGAATCAAAGTGTTAAAGCAAAAAGAGGAAAAGCCGAGAACATGCAATAAGAAGAAGTGAAATTTACCTTCAGCAGCTATGCCGAGTTCCGCAGCCTCAGTCCTCAGGGCCACTTCTTGCAATTTTTCTAAGAGAGTAAGAAGCATAGAAACGATTAGCGGAGACACAAATTTTGAATCATTCAATTTCCACCAAATGAAGGACCTATCACCGATGTCAAATATACCTGGATCTTCGACCCTTTCAGTGGTATCAGGTCCAGCGCTGGAGTCTATAACAGCCTCAACATTTGTACCTGCTCCAGCACCTGCAGGTTCTTGATCATAACTTCATCCATTGGTAGGGAGAAGTCAGACCTTTCGAAACCATCAAAGCAGGGAGAAAGAGGATCATATTCCTTTCACCTTCTTCGCGACCTCCTAAGACACCAGAATGAATAAGTCGAGGAATTAATAAATAGGACAATCCAAAGATCATAAAAAGTTAAGACGTTACCTTCTCCACCGATAGATAAGTCGAGGAATTAATAAAGACAATCCAAAGATCATAAAAAGTTAAGACGTTACCATCTCCACCAATAGATATGTCAGTGGTAGGTCTCGTTTCTGAAGTCGGGAGTCCAACACGTCACTTGGAAGCTAACTTTTTACGCTTAGCAGACGGAACCTCCTACGGATCAATAACTCGCTCATGAGTAAACTTAGAGCGTAATTATCACCCCGAACCGACTTGAGTTGAAGGCTGAGAGATTGTCCGACGTATGGAACGAGGCCTTTCTTCTTCTCTCTCTTCTTCGGAAGTTGCACCTGGGATTTCAACCCACATCTTGTTAGGATAAGTGTGTATAACTCGCACTCTTGGCTTCCTCGAAGCCGGCGAAGGCTTAGGTAAGCTAGAGCGGCGAGCATGAGCAGCCAACACTAACTCAAATAATTCTAAAGAGAGAGGATCCGACAGACCTGTTTCCAGCTCCTCATGGTCACTGCCAGCTTCAGTCTTCGGCCCACCCATAATTTCAGTTTCTGGGATCTTGACACTAAAAGTAGAGGCATCTTCTTTTTGCTTCCCCTGGTCAGAAACACTCGTATGCTCTTTTCCTCTTCTTTTTTACAATTCAGCCTCACGCACAATCCGAGTGGCAATACGAGTTGCCTCTTCAGCTGCTAACTCCGCAATCGGTTGAATGAGCACAGATTCGTTCGCTGCCAGAAGCCACCGATATTACAGGAACGTCAGCTCTAATTTACGCTCAGCATCGGGAAGTTTGAACTTAGCACTAGTATAACCGGTTATGCTCCAGAACCAGGCCCTAGCCCCATCTATTAAGCCACCACCAGTTCGGAGTTGTTGATTCGGATTCCTAATGTAGATCTGATCGTACCCGAGCTATTGGGCGAATCGACATGGTAGGTATGGCTCTATATAATAACGGTTTTGTACCCAAAAGATCATGTAGCCTGGCCAAATGTTGATCAACCAATCAAAACAACTAGCATCAAGACCAGTCTGATGTGTCCCAAACCTCTCCATGTCAACCAATGAGTCACCATGTTTACCCGAAAACCACGGGATGCAGGTTGACAGAGCCCAACACTTCTGATTCTGAAGCTGTCTTTTAATTTTTGCGAACCCTCAGCCTTTCCATTTACACTTTTCTATTAATTGGAGAAAGGGAACTGATGGATCTGCAGAACTTAGGGCCGACATCATATCTGATCGATGTAGTACAAACCAGGCCATCAAATAGATATAGGGGAGCTCTGCTTTTGTGAGAGGAATCTAAGCTAACGGCTGATTTGCCCCTTGAGTGAACACACTCACGATCTGACGAAGCCCTCAGTAAATATCCGCGACCATCACTAGAAAAAGAGATAAATTCTTTCGATGAGCAAGTAAGACCGTAGGATAAAGGACTTCCAGAGGAAGAGCGTCTGTGGATTGGAACGGCACCATGTATTTTTTTAGCCAAAGAGCGAGGTAGCCGGCAAGCAACATTATGGGCTAGATCAACTTCACCGATTGCTATAAATATGTTGGAACTTGGTTCCAGTAGGAAATCCATCTTCAACGCCAGCTGTAGTAAAGGATTGAGCATTGGACTTTTGAATTAGCTCATTCACTTCTGAAGGAGTCAACAGTGTCAATCCACATATCGCCTCACCCAGACTATTATCCAGATTCTTGAACAAATAATCCGCAAACTTCTTCAGACTTATTTGTGGTCGCATCTTCTTGGATAGCGGATTGGCACCTACCAAGGCTATGTGGTAGTGGCAGGTGAGATCCCAAAAAGTGTCATAGCGATCGGGTGTTCGCAACTTCAGTTGCCGCAACTCCAGGTCAGAAGGAAAATATTCTTGATAGATCATACTACCCATTGAGAGGCTTGACACCTTATGCATCTCGTGCAACACCAACCCTAACTCCCCATTCTTGGTCAAGAATGTGTTGGTGTCAGGATTGTAAATCTCTAATAGTGCCAGGAAGTGGGGAACACTTATTGTCAGTCCATAAGTAGTGGTGCGGACCGCTTCATATAAACCACTCCCTTTCAACTCAACCTCGAACCGGTTTAGCATATAATGGATTAAGCGGGTCCAACAAAGCTTGTCAGACGAGTGCACCCAAACAAAACACCGGTGACTGGTTACTAGAATATCTCGACCTAAATTTGCAAGTCGGTTCTTCAAAGTGTTGGCCGACTTCACCCCTGGGCAGATCATTCAATCCTAAGACCCCTAGATGTAACCCGATTATTCAATTCTGATCACTTGATCCAGGAATCGCACCGTGGGTAACATATCCACAATGAACGCGGTCGTGCTCCTCCGTTAACACGAACGACATTTCCCGCGGGACAGCTTGACATCGAAGTTCTGTGAGTAAGCGGTGACGGGGAATTGGAGGAAGATATAGAGGCCCATCATCATCATGATGCAGCCATTGTTCGGCTTCTAAAGATACAACAGCTGGATCTTCAGTAGAATCACCGAACAGATACTCTGGCTACCTCAACGGATGTGTGAAACTTGGGTCCTTCACTAAAGGCACATCCGTAATTAGTTCCCTTAAGGTACCACGCTCTCCCTTCCATATTAATTGTTGAAGTTCGTCTGGTGCATCTAAAGCAAATTAAGGGGCCGTCGGTATAGGGATAGATTCGTCAGTGGTGGCGTAAGCCTCACTAGAGCGACCTTCCACTCCGAGTGCATTGAGTGCCCTCGAGGGAAAATTAACTAAGGTAAAATGATGAACGATTATTGACACGGTTATAAATACCTATGTTAAGACAGTATAAATGTTGAACTCATCTCACGAGCTGTAAGATAGAGTCACGGCCTTATAAAGGGTGAGAAGATCTTAATCACATTGTGCACGTAAAGGACAAGGTACGTTACCGCGCGAATAACGCGATAACATACCCTAGCCCACGTAACGCGACACAACATGAGATTGTCCCATATATCTTAAAACATGTTTTGACCAAGCGAAACACGTTTCGTGAAGCGTCCACTCCCACAAAGGAGAGTGGCGGCTCTTCCTAATTACCTCGCCAAGGAGAGTAAAACGGGGACATCATGCAGGATATATATTCGTAACGAATTTTGGCTAAAAGAAAATAAAAGAGCTTATTATCTAGGCGAGACGATTAAGAACTATGTTATACACACGATGTATGGGATATATCGTCACGCGAATAACACGATAATATACCCGCCCTCCGGAATATAGCACAGTAGGAAATCGCCCCAAGTTAATTTAGACATGCCTCGACCAAGCGAAACAAGTATTGTGAAGCGTCCACTCCCATGAAGGAGAGTGGCGGCTCTTCCTAATTGCCTCACCAAAGAGAACAAAACGGGGATACAATATGCAGAATGATATATTAAGTTCATGGATAAAAAGAAACAATGAAGTTATACCTATGCAAGTAAAGGGCGTCGCCTCGGGTGACTGAGTCGCCGAACAACCTCTAGGAACGCAGGATCTCTTGAGCGACATATCTGCAAGGAGAGTTAACAGTTCGATTACGCCAGAGGTTGAGAAATAGCAAGCTACTACAAATGGAAAATGGTGCTATTCTATGAAATAGGAATTATCGATAAAAAATCCGATTAAACCTACATAGTGGGCCTGATGTAGATTCAGTTTCAGCCTATGACAGCTCAGATCAAGCCAAATATCTTGGAGTTTTGCTTCGAGATAGACACATAGCCAAACAAGAAAGCATGATGTGCCTACAAATCTGATTCTTGTGCACGACTAAAAAGCCTAAGGATTGCAAGCCTAAGTTCGGCCAAATTCGTGCGTACAAGAGTTCAACCATGATTACAGGTCTCAAAAAGGTTTCAGCCGGGCACAAATTTTGGAGTTGAGAGCCTTGATATTTCCTGCAAATTGAGAACTTAATCCCTACTCAATCCTACCACTTCTAACAAAATCCAAACAATCCAAGGGCTTTGACTTGATTGGAATGCAAAGTATACACAGCCGAACTTGGGGATCACAAAAAGGAAATCACCACCAAGACATGGGTTCAGTTTTCATACATGAGTACAAATACAAACTAGGTGACCAGTTGTAATAAAACTAAGCCGAGTCGGAATTGAACCAAGTCCTGAACGAACCCAACCAAAACCGCTTCTTATCCTCTCAACTGGCTCACACCATTTACTAGCTCGCTCGGGTGATAAGATGTTTGACCAATTTACGGGTATTTTTACCCATTTTCGAGTATTTTTGATGTATACAGGACCCGTATTCCTACTGCAATGGGTATATGAGTCTAAACTATTTCCAACCTTTACCGGGAAGTTTCTGGAGAATATCATTCAGAATATTCTTAAGGATAACCCGTCTAAACTCCTATGAGTATACTAGTATAAACTAGTCCTCCAAACTCTAACGTCTTAAGAGTTTAAACTGTGTAGACTCTAGTCAATGAACGAGTATAAACTGTGCTAACGCAGATCAACGCACCGATGGCTTCGTCAAAATAAAACTACGGATATGAATTCCGATGAAGATGATTAGTTCAAAGTCAACTCGATGGCGTGAGCTAAGTTCAGAAACTTACACACCAGTCTCAGTTCAATACTTCAACAGCGGTCAGACGATAAACACAGCACCAAAAGAACTTCATCTATTCGACAAAATACTGAGTAGATTGAAGACCGAAGATGCTGAGAGCTAAAACCTATTACAGGTCCTATTGCACCAATTGAAGGTTGGGCCTATCATGTCCAAAATATTCTAGGCACTTCTATAAAAGAAACTGTTAGACCCTAGAGGAGGGGTGATTAGGGTCTTATGTTAATCTAATCCGATTAAATGCTAATTAAAACTAATTAACAAGTTATTCTAGCAAGTATGAAATATAAGAAGTTATATGAGCTAGGATAATCAATATGAAATAATGAGATATATCCTATATGATGAAATATATATGCAAGGATATGTAGACTAGCACAAGATAATATATCCTAACAAAGAGATATACAATAAGATATGTGCAAGGATATGCAAACTAACACAAGGGTAAATAATCTAACTACAAATGTGATAGGGAAAAAATGATCAACAAGCAATACACAATGGCGATGTAAGATATGAACATAAAAACAAGTGCGCCAATGCAATCACAAACAAAGGATATGTTTATGAGGTTCGGTTCCCACGACCTACGTCCCCGCTCCTCACCTCGAGGAGATACTCTACTATCACAACCGGGTTTTCTACGATCACCCGAA
>BQKN01027943.1:0-14850 GCA_022839385.1 Asparagus kiusianus
ACATCTTACTATGCAAACATTAATATTGAACATTTATGTGTTTCATCCATAACATTAAAAAAGTGTGCTTTGGATAAAACAAACAAAGATCAATTCAACAAGAAAATATGGAAGGCGAGCATACCAATCTTTTGGAATTTATTTCAACCCATATAAAGCTTTTTGCATCTAATAAACATGATTGGAGGAAAAAGATCAATAAATCCAGGGATTTGTTCATAAGCCTCTTTATTTATAAAATCATTTAAAAAGGCATTTCTTAATATGCATTTGGGATAATTTGAATCTTTAAACAACACCCTTGAAGTCGAAACCAATAAAAATAATAACATATAATAAGAAACCAAAAACAATCTAGAGTATGTAATGAAAACAAAATCAATCAATAAGAATTGTCATTCCAAAAATAAGTTTTGTTTTCATTTAAGTAAAATTTAGATCAATATATTGTCAAAAATAAGTTATGCAAATACGTTTTCCAAAAGAAGAAATGAAAATGGAAAATGCTAGAAACTTGTTTTGTAATCAAACGGGTTTTGGCACCCAAATATTTTTGGTGCCGGATGGTTTGGAGACATGACCCTTATCAATAAAGCTCAATGCCCTAGGGTTATGATATCATTTGGGCGCATTTAGTGCACGTGTCCGGTAATAGCAATAATTATATAAATGACTCTTCCAATTGTAATATGTGCAATGAAAAGGATGCATTTGTGTATGTTGACCATATGAGTGTTCACGAGGAACATTTACAAACAAAGATAATTTATTTGAAGCTCTGTACAAATGTGAAGCATTATTAAACAAACATGGTCTTTTGAGATATTTGGCAAATTTGAACCTTTTCTTAAATCAAAATAAAACTTTGCCAAATGGCTAAATCTACCACAATATTCAAATTTAAACACACTATCATGCTTATAATAGCAATTGGTGCATGTGTGTGTGTGTGTGATGATTAAGAAACTTGGTGGGATGCACAAGGTTTAATAATATTGGACTTAGTGGATTTTTGTGCATCATAGCAAAATTTTGCTAAATGATCTTTACGACTGCAAACAAAGCACTTATAAACTTTACTATATATGTGTGCATAGTGAGTGGATGATTTTGAATTATTTGCACTAGACTTAGCACACATATCCATTAATTTCTTATTATTATCAATGCATGTAGTTAAAGTTGAATTTAAGAAGTAATGTCGTTTTTAATACTATTCAACTCATTATTTGACATAATATCATTGACAATGGAAGTAGAGCAAACATGATCATTTTTAAATAATATAAATTCATTACTAATAGTCCCTACTTCTAACATGACATTCTTTTTCTCATGAGTTAAGCTAGCAACTTTTGAAGTCAAAGCAATATGATCCAGTTTTAATTTTTTATTATTTTTTGAGGATCACATTCTCTTTAGCAATAATATCAAATTTAGAAGTTAGTGACTCATAATCGGATTTCAATTCAATAGCTTGCTTTTTAAATTTACAAAAATTTTATGCAATATGTTATAGGCATGTATTAATTTTTCATATGCACATGCAAGTTCGTCAATAGATAAATTGTCATCGGTATTTGATTCGCATACCTCACTAGGGCTATCACCTAGTGGTCATGTGCACGATAAGACTCCAATTGAACTTGAAATGGAATCCGCCAAAGCTCGTTGGATATCCTCCAAGTTTCCTTGATATGCTTCTATGAATTTCCACAATGTGTAAGCACTATCAAACGAATCAAGCGTGTTAGATATCAATGAGTCAAAAGTATTAAGTAGAAATTCTAACAAAAGCTTGTTCATGGTAAACATTCTTTTATCATCTTTACTCCATCTGGATTTCTCCGAAGTGGGTACAATATAAGTACAATTGATTATTTCCCACAAATCAAAGTGTCTAGATCTAACAAAAAAATTTAAATCTAACACATCATTGAGCATAGGAGAAATTATCAATTCTTGGAGTAATATTAATAGCATTACCTAAAGTAGGTTCACTTTTCATGTCCATAGTAAATATATGCAAGCAAGATAAAAATAATCTCTAAACTAGATTAGCAATATAACAAAGCAAGGATCTTTGACTCTAGGCGGTTAAGCCACAAATCAAAGAGTATCAAGCTCTGATATCAAATATCCTAAAGCGGGGGGGGGGGGGTGAATAGGGTATATGCTAATCTAATATAATTTAATGCTAATTTAAAACTTATTAATAATTATATCCTAGCAAGTATAATAAACAACAAATTATATGTAATGATATATATTAAACTAAGGGCAATATAAATATGAAACAATATAAACAAGATAGTGGGCAAATAACCAATGCAAACACAAGAAAATGATCACGGAGTTCGATCCTTCTGACCTACGTCTTCGCTCCCCACTCTCGAGGAAAACTCCACTATCACAATCGGTTCAACGCTAAGCGAAAATGTTTACACCTCACAATCTCGGCTTTCTAGCTCACCGAAAACTTTTTTAATCACTCACAATGTAATCACACACTACAACCTCAAGTGTTGGTCTCTCACGTGTCGCCTCCCTCAAGTGCTCAAATTTACAACCTCTCTCTAGGCTTTACTACTAACGTCACTCCTCTTGGAATCGACCCCGTCTCTCACCACAAACTTCTCTCGGTGTACAAGTATATTACAAAATGTATCTCACAATTAAGCATGATAACAAATGGTTTGTTCTCTAAACAAGATGAGAACACAATTAAGCCCACACTCAATGTTACACTCTCACAACCCTAATATACTATGTATGAAATACTTAAAGCTCAAGTGGGTGTGTGTAAACAATAAGTATCAATAAAATCAAAACTAAACTCAATACAAATTCTAGTTTTAAAAAATGAATAAACAATGAATAAATGTATATAGCTAGAGATTGAGTTTAGAGAAATCTTCTCTAAAAAATAAGAGAGAGAGAGAGCGAGAGAGAGAGAGAGATGAGGTTGAAGACCAAACACGAATTGATGATCTTCTCTTGCTCTTGTAAAAACCACTTCATATAAACTTTTGTAAAACACACTTAAAACAAACTTAAACACCCTTAAACTTTATTTTAAAACTTTCTTAGATAGGTCTAAGTGTTAAGGGCTGAGGGTATTTATATGAACTCAAGACAACAGCCCAAAACTAAGGAAACAGACAAAAACCCTAAAAATTTGGGTCTGGAAAAACTAGTCGTTAGCTTGCAACGGTTACAAAGTCGGTCGACCGGTAGACCTGTGTCGGTCGATCGATAGGTGTCTATCGGTCAACCGATGCAAGTGTGTCGGTCAACTGAAATACCCTAAGAATTAAACACAGAAAACACTCTTTTAGTCAGTCGACCTATAGGTGAATCCCGGTCGACCGAAAACTGACACATTCCCAGAAACTGGTTTTAAGTTGAAAATTTGACTTTGTAAAATCAAATTAAAATAACAAATGAACTCTAAAAATAGTAAAACTTTGGGGAATGTTTTTAAACATGAAGGCAAACTTGTTTGAAAAAGAATTTTTCAGATAGCACTCTGTTAGGTATAAAAATTAACTCCCAAAAAGGGATTTTTTGTATTAATAAGAATGACTTATTATAAACTAAGGATCAACAATTATAACATAAGCAAAGAGAAAGCTCTTCTTGTTTAACATGTGTTGTTCGGTAGTGATATGATGCCTCCCTAGAATATTTACGTCGAGTTTGCTTCCCTTGGATGATACGATCGAAATTGCGGTTGAGCTTCAGTATGCAGTAGAAGCTCTTATGTGATTGAGTTCGATTATACTCGAGCTTGATGAGTATTAAGGCTGAAAGCTTAGAAAGGGCTATAATGCAAGAGTTTGCAGAGAGCTAATGAGTCTCAAATCTAAGAGTTCAGATTGAGTCTGCTTCAACAATCTAAGCTTATAGCTAGGGAGGTTCTACCAAGCAAGCCAATGAAAATTTCTATTTGAAGAGCCTTGAGGGAGCTAATTATCTAGTCTCCAAAAGGAAGAAGCCAAGAGCCTTAAGACCACGTCTCCAAATGATCCAGCCCTTGGTTAAAGAGTCTTAAAAATGTCAAGCTTCTCCACCCAATTGCTGGCTGAACCCCTTTCATGTTAGCAAAGGTATCCTATAAATAGACAAGGGAAGGCATGTGTCATCCCTTGATTTATAGGATGTGACCACCAATAGGAATAAAAAGTAGCATACTCCCCCTATAGCTATGGAATGTGAGGACTATAGAGGTGATGGGAGTCATGACTCATTACCCAGGACGTGGGAAGTAGGTGTACCCACTCCCACGAGCAAGTAGCCACTTACACTGTTCAGGCAGGACTGACAGGCTTACAAGCGAGCTTGAGAACTGCTTGAACGTTCAGGTGAGCTTGGCGAATAGACGGGATCGGCTAGCGGGTCCCTCAAGTGTGTGAACTGGCATTTGTTGACAAGCTGAGTTCATGCGGGTGAACTCACTGTAGGCAGGCTTGACTCATGCGGGCAAGCAAGGCATTCAGACGAGATCGATCTCGTGCTTGCGAGCTCGATAATCAGGTGAGCTTGACTCGTGCTAGCGAGTCAAGCAAACAGGCGCGGTTGGCAAGGTTTGGCACATGTAGGCAAGTCCAATGAACAGGCGAGGTTTGGCTCGTGCAGGCAAGCCAATCAAACATGCGAGGTTTGGCTCGAGCAGGTAAGGTTTGGCTCGTGCAGGCGAGCCAAACAAACAAGCAAGGTTTGGCTCGAACATGCGAGCCAAGCAAACAGGCGAGCTTGGCTTGGCCTCTTGAATGCAGGCAAGCTTTGCTTGGCCTCTTGAATGCAGGTGAGCTTTGACTTGTGCTGGCAAGTCAAGCCAACGGGCGATCTTTTGCCTGCTTTGAGCACGCAAGCGTACTCAAATAGGCGATGCTTGAGCTCTCTTGTGTAAAGGTAATTTTTATTCCCTACAAAACCCCCTTCAAAGTTTTTAGACCTAAATCAGTTTGAATATGGTTTGGAACACTTTGAATGAAGAGGACCACTGTTCATTAGTTTGGGAAAATTTAAGCCCCTTTTTGTTAAGTTGAGCTCTCTAGGCGAGCTTGATGAAGTGTAGGCGAGCTCGAGTTCTTTAGGCGAGCTCAAGCCATTGGCAGGCGAGCTCTAAATGTGCAGGCGAGCTTCAAACATCATAAGGTGAGCTTCAAACATCACAAGGTGAGCTTCAAACATCGCAAGGCGAGCTTCATGCTTAAAGGCGAGCTGATGACTGCAGGCGAGGCTCAAGTTGGTGGTAGGCGAGCCATGTGTTTGTGGGAAGTTCCTTGTGCTTGCCAACTAAGGGGATGCCTTGTCTTCACGTGCCTGATTTGGGATGTTGGTTTAGTAGCATCTCTGATATCAATCATCATTTCAACGAGAAATCATGGCATCTCTGATCTCAATCATCATTTCGACGAGAGATCATGGCCGTTTAGTCTGAAGAGCCAAATCTCCACCATTCGCTCGGAATTACGAACGTCTCGCTGTTAGGAACACGCTCATGGCTGTTCGATTCGAACCGTTGAATCAAACCATCATAGACGATCTAAGCTATTCATTTTAGTTGTGATAGCAGATCTCAGCCGTTGAGATTCGTCTATATAAGACGTTTGTCTCCCTCATCGGGAGACTACTGTTCCATTCGAAACTCTCAAGCCTTCGAAGAAAACTTGAACCCTCATCCTCATTTCTCTTCTCTTCAAGCTCAAAATGGCCCCCAAATGCAAGGTGCCCATCTTCAAGGGGAAGAAGAACGCTGCTTCTTCTAACCTCGCTGCTGACGTCGCTGTTGTTGCCGCCACCCACGTGACTCAACCTCACCATGGTAAGTCGAAGGGACTAAAAGTGAAGAAGATGAACAGACTCATGTTCATCTTCTAGTGAGTTTCATCTAATCAGGTGAGGCCCTGCTATTCCGGGGAGCTTGTCTGTCAGGTGAGCTTTTGCCTTCATCAGGCGAGCTCTGCTTGATCAGTGAGCTCCTAGTTTCATCAGGCGAACTCTGGCCTTTGTCAGGCGAGCTCAGTTGTTTGGTGAGCTTCTGCCTTTGTCAGACGAGCTTTGCTTGATCGACGAGCTCCTGGTTTCATCAGGTGAGCTCTAACCTTTGTCAAGCAAGCTCGGTTGTCTGGCAAGCTTCTACCTTTGTCAGGCGAGCTTTGTTCGCTCGCTTGCATGATGGAGCTTGCCTGCACTTCGCAGGCCACCTGTCTTCAAGACTTAGAATTTTTTTTTGACATTTTGAGTCAAAATTTCTAACTTCTTTCCATTGTAATTCGAAGCTTGAGAGGGGGTCCCAATTGTTAGGCCTCGTATACTGAGGTCATCCGGAAAGAGACCTCTCACTACAGAGGAAGCTGACCGATATGAGGCGAACGCTCGCAAGAGAAGACCAGCGAGATCCGAGCCTACCAAATTTGAGCATATCCTAATCTCAGATGATGAAAAAGATCTACCCACCCCAACACCTGCTTCGCAATTCCCCTCAACCCTGAACTAATCCTGGTTTCTTTGACCTAATCAACATAGGGGCGATGGATGGAGGCCGGCCATTGATGAGGAAGGGCCACTCTCCCGGATCCAGCCCATTGCTATGATGGCCCATGGTTAAGAATCTACTTCTCCGGACCCCGTATCTATGTAGGGCCACATCCAACGGTTATAGAATACTATAAAACAAGCAATCTCTATCGTTAGCATTAAATGGGGCACATTTTTTACTTTTACCCCTTTATAGCAGATAGCTTGAAGGACATCTAGCATATGGATGGTATCAGGATGGCTAGGCGTGTTGGCCTCTTTGTTTTGATGATGTTTAACAAACAATTTATCACTAATATTATTTGTCTAGTATTTGTGTTCTTTTATTTATTGTAGACAAATAATAAGTTGGAGGTTGGATGGATTGCGCCATAACGATCATATCAAATGGAGGTTGGTGGAATAGTGGTTGAAGCCTTGCAATTCAAGTTAAAGATTCAAGTTCAAGCTTCATCCGCGAGTGTACCAAGATAGAGCTTCGTTGAAGATCACAAGCTTGAGTATATTTAGTTTAGGTTTATATTATGTGTGTTAGTACTTTAAGCTCAATCATATACACACATACACGTTTTGGTTTTGTATATATATAGTTATATATATACATATATGTTTTGGTTTGATAGGTTTTAAGTTTTACTATGAAACAATTGAATACAATTGGAAAACATATTTTTGTTTCATACTTATATGCATTTATATGATTTCATCAATATCAATTTTATTTAGTTCCATGAAATCATGTTTTAGTGTATTATATGAGTATTTTGATAAAATATTATATTCATTGTTTATAGACTTCATAACAATACTTTACATCTTCTATTAAGTCTATAGAATCATTTTGTATTATTTCAAAACATGGTTTAGCCAAAATGTCAAAATTCATATGTTTATATTTTCATGTTTTGGACCATTTTGTAAAATGATGATATTTTTAATTTAAGAAGTCCTTTTGAAAACCAGTCTTTGTAGTATGTTTATTATCATGTTTACAATCATTCCCCAAAGTTTTATATTTTTTAAAATTTATTTGATATTTTTAAACATGGTTTTAAAATCAGAAAATTAACTTTCAAACATGTTTTCTCATATGTCAGTTTACGGTTGACCGCCACGGTAAACTGCACCTTTGATTTTCCCTGCAAAGCCATTAGCAACTTTCGCGGTCGACCGCTACGGTCGACCGTCGGCTCGAAAATTCCCACGGTCGACCGTTACGGTCGACCGTTACGGTCGACCGTCTAACTTTCTGGAAATTTCTCAGGCTCGAAAGTGGCTCGTGGTCGACCGCGAGAATTTCACGATCGACCGCCGTTCACCCCAACGGCTCTTTTTGACGGAATCTAACAAATCTTTTTCTGGGTTTTTAGGGGATTTGGTTGGGGGTTTTGCTGTTGGTTTCTCTTCCTATATAAACCCCTCAAACCCCAACTACTAAAAAACAAGAAGTTTTTAAAATAAAAGTTTAATAAAGGTTTAAGCTTGGTTAGTTTGTTTTAAGTTTGGGGTTATACAAAGAGGAGCTTACATCAGTTGTTGAAGAGTTCATCTTCAATATTTCATCATTCTCTCTTTGTGTTTATAGAGAAGTTTCCTTAACTCTATTTCCTAGCATTTTTACTATTGTATTCCATATCAATTTTATTGCTAGTTCTTCTTGAGTTAAGTTTTATTTATTCTCATTATTTACACACACCCACTTGAGCTTATTGTATTTTCATACTTAGTATAATTTGGGTTGTGGGGAGTTGTAACAATTGAGAGTGAGCTACATTAAGTTCTCATCTATTGTAGAGAACAAATCATTTATTAAATTATGAGATTGTAAAGTTTTCGGTGAGCTAGAAAACCGAGTGTGAGGTGTAGATGTTGATCGGTGAGCGTTAAAAGCTGACATTGTGAGAGTGTGAATTGTGAAGTTTTTGGTGAACTAGAAAACCGAGTGTGAGGTGCGGACATTGATCGGTGAGTGTTGAAAACTAACATTGTGAGGTGTAAACGTTATTCAGGTGAGCGTAGAAAACCCGGTTGTGATAGTGGATTTCTCCCCGGGAGTGGGGAGCAGAGACATAGGACGAAATGTCCGAACTCCGTGATCATATTATGTGTTTGCATTGTTTGTTTTGCCCTATCATAATTGTATCTTTAGTTTATATTATTTACCATTGTGTTGTTTATATATCATTACTCTTATATTTGTAATATCTCATTGCTAGGATATATTCATTAGTTCATATTGCCTATCCTAGCTCATGTATCTTGTTGTATTTTATACTTGCTAGAATAACTTGTTAATTAGTTTTAATTAGTATAAAATCAGATTAGATTAGCATAAGACCCTAATCACCCCCCTCTAGGGTCTAACAATTGGTATTAGAGCTTGGTGCTCTTTGATTTAAGATCTAATCACCTTGAGTTAAAGATCCAAGTTATCTTTTTGTGCTAATCTAATTTTTGATTACATTTGTATCTTGCTTGCATATTTTTACAAATTATGGATATGAATGATGCATCTTGTTTAGGCTATGATTCTAGTATTGCTCCTAAATTCAATGTTTTTCCTATGCTCAACGGTGTTTTAGATTCAAAATATTTATTCTATCTAAAAATATTGATCTATGGGAAGTCATTGATTGTGTTTATATTGTGTCCATGTTGGAGAAATCCAAGTGGAGCAAACATGATAAAAGGATTTTTACAATGAACAAGATTTTGTTAGAATATTTGCTAAATGCTCTTAATTCATCTATATCTAATAAGTTTGTTCATTTTGATAGTGCTTATAACTTATGAAAACTTATTGAAGCACATCAAGGGGATTTGGAGGCGATTCGACAAGCTTTGAAGGATCCCGCTTCAAGTTCATATGGAGCATCATGCACACGGCTACTAGGCGATAACCCTAGTGAGGTTTGCGAGTTCGAAACCACTAATGATTTATCTAGTGATGAACTTGCTTGTGCTAGTGAAAAATTATTGCATGTCTATAACAAATTGCATAAAGATTTTATTGATTTACAAAGCAAGCATGAAGATTTGAAATCCGATCATGAGTTGTTAATATCTAAGTTTGAAACTATTTCTAATGAAAATGTGATCCTTAAAGAAAACAATAAAAAATTAAAATTGGATCATGTTTCTTTAACTTCAAATGTTGCTAGTTTAACTCATGAAAAAGATAATGCCATATTAGAAGTAAAGAACATAAAATATGATACTGCTTCTTTTATAAATGATTATTTATGTTCTACTTCTAAAGTTAATGCTAATATACCTAATGATGAGATGAACAATGTCAAATACCACATTTCTTCTTTAGATTCAACTCTAACTACATGTATTAACAATTACAAGAAGCTTATGGATATATGTGCCAAGTCTAAGTCAAAATCATCTACTCATTATGCACACATATATAGCAAAGTTTACAAGTGCTCCATTTGTGGTCGTAAAGGTCATTTATCTAAATTTTGCTATGATACACACAAATATAAAAATGCTAAAGCTTATTGTGCATCTCATCAAGTTTCTTCATCACATACACATGTACATGCACACACTCATAAAGTTCATCATAAGCATGCTCATGTGTTTAAATGTGATCTTTGTGGATGTTTTGGTCATTTGGCAAAATTTTGCTATGATTTGAAAAAGACTTCACTTTTGCCAAATGATTTTAATAGATCACAAAAGTTTAAGTGTGATCATTGTGGAAGATTTGGTCATTTGACCAAGTTTTGTTTTGATTTGAAGAGAGTTTTCCATTTGCAAAATAATTTTAAAGAACAATCTATTTTTGCAAACGAGTCCCGTGCACAACCATTTGGTTAACATAAGAAAATATTTCCTTTCCATTGTACTTATTACAATCGGAAGGGTCATTTGAGTAATTTTTGTTTTGACCGTGTTAGTGCACCACATGTGCCCAAACAGGTTCATAACCCTAGGGCTTCGAGCTTAAAAGATAGGGGTCATGTCCCTAAACCTTTTGATATCAAGAATACTTAGGTTCCAAAACAAATTTGATTTTAAACCAAGAATTTTAGTGTTTTTATTTTCTTTTTTTTGGTTTTGAAAAATTATACTTTAAATTTTTGAACATGAAAACAATTCCTTTTATTGGTCAAATTCTTTTGTTTTCATGATCATTGGTTTTGTTTTGATGAGAGGTTTGTATTTATATAACCCTCCGGGTTTATTGGGTCTTTATTCCCAAATTATGTTTATCGGGTGCTAATAATATATATATTGGTTGGAACAAGCTTAAGAGCTTGATATATTGTTGCCTCTCTTGTATTTTGTCAAAAATTTTGTTTTGATTTATTGCTTTGAATTCATTATATTTCACTTATATGATGATATTTATGTGTTTGTGCTTATGGATCATCTATTTGTGCCTTATAATGCATTCTATATGTGGTTTGATCAAGTTCTACAAAGAAAGTTTTCTTTATTGATCAAACATTGTTCTTGGACTTAAATCTTGATTTATGATTTCATTTGGTTGATTTGTTTTCATTTGAAAACTTTTTGCATGATTGTCATGTTCCTCTTCTTTTGATTTCATAAATCCATATATTGTTATGATTTATTTTGAAAATATCCCTTCTAGATTTTGTTTCCTTATCCCCCTACATATAAGCAAATTATTTTCCTTCATGGATCCTCCTTCATAAACAATTTTTTAAATGATGCCTTTTTGGATCCTCATTTCATCTCTTTGGGGCAAATATGATAAATGTTTGGTTTGTATATATACATCTTAAAATCTTTTTAACACCCTTCATGATGTTATATATACACATGTGTTCTTATTGTTCTTTTGCATGTGAGTTGTTTAGCATATTTTTTTACTTGCTCATATGTTTTGCCATGATCTTTATTGCATACACTCCATATGGCATTTTGATAGGGGGAGTCTTCCCTATTCTATTATTATTATTATACTCACCCATGCATATTGATAGGGGGAGCTTTCGCTCTCTTCATCCTTTTGTCCCCTTTTTGATGTTGTCAAAGGAGGAGAAATATTGTGAGTATATTCTTTCTGTTTATATGCATGATAATTACAATATTGTATTTTATTTCCTTTTTATGCATATATCCTTTTTGTAAATTGTTTGTCATCATCAAAAATGGGGAGATTGTTGGCCTCTCTGTTTTGATGATATTTAACAAACAATTTACCACTAATGTTATTTGTCTAGTATTTGTGTTTTCTTATTTATTGCAGATAAACAACAAGTTGGAGGTTGGATAGATTGCGCCATAACGATCATATCAAATGGAGGTTGGTGGAATAGTGGTTGAAGCCTTGCAATTCAAGTTAAAGATTCAAGTTCAATCTTCATCCGCTAGTGTACCAAGATAGAGCTTCGTTGAAGATCACAAGCTTGGGTATATTTAGTTTAGGTTTATATTATGTGTGTTAGTACTTTAAGCTCAATCATATACACACATACACGTTTTGGTTTTGTATATATATAGTTATATATATACATATATGTTTTGGTTTGATAGGTTTTAAGTTTTACTATAAAACAATTGAATACAATTGGAAAACATATTTTTGTTTCATACTTATATGCATTTATATGATTTCATCAATATTAATTTTATTTAGTTCCATAAAATCATGTTTTAGTGTATTATATGTGTATTTTGATAAAATACTATATTCATTGTTTATAGACTTCATAACAATAGTTTACATCTTCTATTAAGTATACAAAATCATTTTGTATTGTTTCAAAACATGGTTTAGCCAAAATGTCAAAATTCATATGTTTACATTTTTATGTTTTGGACTATTTTGTAAAATAATGATATTTTTTTATTTGAGAAGTCCTTTTTGAAAACTAGTCTTTGTAGCATGTTTATTATCATGTCTACAATCATTCTACAAAGTTTTACATTTTTTGGAATTTATTTGATATTTTTAAACATGGTTTTAAAATCAGAAAATTAACTTTCAAACCTGTTTTCTCATATGTCAGTTTACGGTCGACCTCCACGGTCGACCGCGCCTTTGATTTTTCCTGCGGAGCCATCAGTAACTTTCACGGTCGACCATCAGCTCGAAAATTCCCACGGTCGACCGCCACGGTCGACCGTCTAACTTTCTGGAAATTTCTCAGGTTCGAAAGTGGCTCGTAGTCAACCGCGAGAATTTCACGGTCGACCGCCGTTCACCCGAACGACTCTTTTTGTACAGAATCTAAAAAATCTTTTTCTTGGTTTTTGGGGGATTTGGTTGGGAGTTTTGCTGTTGGTTTCTCTTCCTATATAAACTCCTCAAACCCCAACTACCAAAAACCAAGAAGTTTTTAAAACAAAAGTTTAATAAAGGTTTAAGCTTGGTTAGTTTGTTTTAAGTTTGGGGTTTTAGAAAGAGGAGCTTACATCAGTTGTTGAAGAGTTCATCTTCAATATTTCATCATCCTCTCTTTGTGTTTATAGAGAAGTTTCCTTAACTCTATTTCCTAGCATTTTTACTATTGTATTCCATATCAATTTTATTGCTAGTTCTTCTTGAGTTAAGTCTTATTTATTCTCATTGTTTACACACACCCACTTGAGCTTATTGTATTTTCATACTTAGTATAATTTAGGTTGTGGGGAGTTATAACAATTGAGAGTGAGCTACATTGAGTTCTCATCTATTATAGAGAACAAATCATTTGTTATATTGTGAGATTATAAAGTTTTCGGTGAGCTAAAAAACCGAGTGTGAGGTGTAGACGTTGATCGGTGAGCATTGAAAACCGACATTATGAGAGTGTGAATTGTGAAGTTTTCGGTGAACTAGAAAACCGAGTGTGAGGTGTGGACGTTGATCGGTGAGCGTTGAAAACCGACATTGTGAGGTGTAAACGTTATTCGTGTGAGCATAAAAAACCCGGTTGTGATAGTGGATTTCTTCCCGGGAGTGGGGAGCGGGGAGCGGAGACGTAGGACGGAAGGTCCGAACTCCGTGATCATATTGTGTGTTTGCATTGTTTGTTTTGCCCTATCACAATTGTATCTTTAGTTTATATTATTTACCCTTGTGTTGTTTATATATCATTGCTCATATATTTGTAATATCTCATTGCTAGGATATATTCATTAGTTCATATTGCCTATCCTGGCTCATGTATCTTGTTGTATTTTATACTTGTTAGGATAACTTGTTAATTAGTTTTAATTGGTATAAAACCGGATTAGATTAACATAAGACCCTAATCACCCCCCTCTAGGGTCTAACAAGGCGTTGTGAGCAAAAGCTCATTCACCTGGAGGAAGTTATGCACCACTTGGATGTTAGACCCTAGAGGGGGGGGGGGGGGGTGATTAGGGTCTTATGCTAATCTAATCCGATTATATGCCAATTAAAATTAATTAACAAGTTATACTAGCAAGTATGAAATGTAACAATATATATGAGCTAGGATAAGCAATATACAATATGATATATCCTAGCAAAGAGGTATATAGTGAAATATATACAAGGATATATAAACTAGCACAAGGGTGAATTAAACATAAACTAGATAGTGGGAAAAACAACAATGAGCAATTGACAAAGGCAATATGAATAATAAGCATGAATGTAAAAGTACGCCAATGCAATCATAAACAAACGATATGATCACGGAGTTCGGTCTAACCACTTGACCTACGTCTCCGTTCCTCACCTCGAGGAGATCTCCACTATCACAACCGGGTTTTCTACGTTCACCTGAATAACGTTTACACCACACAATACGGTTTTCTAGTTTACCAAAAACTCTACAATCAACACTCTTGCAATCCCACTCTACACCCTCTCAAGTGTTGGACCTAACCGTGTCTCCCTCAAGTGCTCGGTTACAACCTCTCCCTAGGTTCGTCAACCGACGCCACTCCTCTTAGGATGATCCCCGACTCTCACCACACACTCCTCTCGGTGTACAAGTGTATACAAAGTGTATCCTCACAGATTAAGCACAACAAATGATTGTTCTCTAAACAAGGTGAGAACTCAATTAGGCACAACTCTAAGTCACAAACCCCACAACCCAAAATATACTATGAATGTAAATACTATAAGCTCAATAGGTTGTGTGTGAACAAAGAGATAAAACAATATAAACTCAATATGAAATCTAGCTTATGAAATTAAGAACAAACTTATAAAATGCTAGAATTGAGTTTAAGGAAACTTCTCTATAGATGACAAGAGAGAGGGAGAAGAGTGATTGCTCAAACACCAAATGATGATCTCCACTTGCTCTTGTGAAATTGTCTTCACAAACCAAACTCTTAAACACTCTTTTAAACAAA
>BQKN01027947.1:0-16655 GCA_022839385.1 Asparagus kiusianus
TATAAACAAAATGTGTATGTGTGTATATGATTGAGCTTGAAGTATTTAACACACATAATATAAAACCTAAACTAATATGCCAAGCGATGATCTTGATCTTTAATAAGCTCTGACTTGGTTACGGATGAATCTTGATCTTGAATATGACTTGATGAATAATGGCTTCATACCGATATTCCGCCAACCTCCATTTGATGTGATCGTGAAGGCTCAAACCATCCAACCTCCAACAACATTCTTTGTTTAGAATACCTAATAAAAAACATAAACACTAGACAAACAATATTAGGAATTGTTTGTAATCATCAAAACAAAATTAGAAGATGTAGGCTTATAACATGGGACCTAACAGTTGGCACCAACGCCCTGCTTGCATTCTCTTTACTTGTATATCTTCTCTAGTTTGAAATCCATACAGAATAGTCCTCCACTATCATTGGGTTGATCCTTGTTGGATCATAAATTTGTACTGATTAATATGAGAGTATTTCAATCGTATTGTAAATTGGTGACAATAAAATTTATGTCTAAGCCCCAAATTAAGAACCTAACGTGATCAAACCTATTGATTTTTTTACTATATGTTTTGACCCAATGATCCAATTCTCTCATATGAAAATGGTCCTCTTCAACTCATACTTTTCTCTCGTCCCTAAAATATCCTTTATCTTCCTCTTGTACTCCACCACGCCTCCCCCTCCCTCCTCCATCATCCATCCTTTTCTCTTCTCCATTCCATCTCTAATTTTCTTCCCTCCATCCCTCATCTTTCATTCCACTTCTATCTTTCTCTCTCCTCCTCATCCGTTACTATCTTCTCATTCTCCTTTCGTAAATGTTGCTGCATCTTTTAGAGGTTATAATTTTTTGTCTAAAATGAACATTTTTTTAAAGTCACATCAAAATTAACACTTAACAGATAATGTTAACATCTAAGTCATACAATTGACATGTAGCAATAAAAATTGATATGTGAGGTCTAAAGATAATATCAAACAATTAAAGTCAACATGTAGGTCTAAAGTTAACAACTAACTTTAGAAACTAATATAAACATTTAACATTATTAGATGCTAACTTTATCACATGTTAACTTTAGTTATTAGATGTTAAGTTTAAATCTCGCATACTAACTTTAGAAGTCACGTGTTAACTTTAATTGTTGAATGTTGCATGTAAGGCTTAAAGTAAAATATTTATTTTTGTGTGACCTTAGGAGACGATTTTAATTGTTGAATGTTGCATGTAAGGCTTAAAGTATAATATTAATTTTTGTGTCACTTTAGGAGATGATCTTTTAGTAATCACTAGTAGAAAAACGATCAACCTAGACGGAAATTTTCGTCTAGATTGATTCAAATTCCGTTTAGATTAGATCAACTAGACGGAATTCCGTCTAGTTTGGGTGGTTTATTTTGCTTCCGTCTAGATTGAAGCAAACTAGACGGAATTCCATCTAGGTTGATCAACCTAGACGGAAGACAACCTAGACGGAATAAAAAACTCCATCTAGTTTGACTGACCAGATGAAATTCCGTCTGATTTGTCAAACTAGACAAAATTTTCATCTAGGTTGACAGACCAGACGGAATTCCGTCTGGTCTGTCAAACTAGACGGAAATTCCGTCTAGTTTGACATACCAGACGGAATTCCGTCTGGTCTGTCAACCTAGACGGAATTTCCGTCTAGGTTGGTTTTTTACAACCTAGACGGAATTCCGTCTAGGAAGACTCAACCTAGACGGAATTCCGTCTAGATTGCCTTTTTTCAGGGAAAAAATTAATTAAACTTTGTATTTTCCTGTACAATTACATTAATATTTGAATACATCCAGAAAATACTGTACACACCACATTCAACCATCCAATTATAATCAAAATTCATAACAATTCCATTCAAAAACATCTATATAACCAAATCTAACACATTGTACAAATCCAACCATCCACTTCAAAATATACATCAATCATTCCGTCTAAAACACATCCAACAACATATATACTAATAATGCACATGACTAAGATAGGATACACGACATGAATAAATGTAGTGTTATAACAAATAAAACTGTTTATTACATTAAAAATAAAAAAACCTCATCCATCGTTGTCGTCGGGGGTATCTCTATCCCGATTACGAGAACGGGTGCTGCTCCCTCTAATATCTCCACTCTGAATGTTTAATTGAATAATCATTATGTGGTGTTTGATAACATATTAGATAAAAATGAATTTATAAATATAAGAAAAAAATAAGGTACCTGAGCACTACTCTGTCTAGCGCCGGAATTATCGCCAATCGAGCTAATGATCCGTATGACACCACCATACGCGCTATAAGGAATAGCATCGCCTAAATATTGTATAACATACCCCATGAGATCGTCCATCGAGTTTGCCGTCAGCGCAACTCTAGTCATCTCATTAGTCACCTGAATATGCAGCTCCGGGTCAATTTTGTCAATCAAGAAAGCAGAGATACGTGCGACAAATGGCATAGCCTGGAAACTGCTTGTGGCTGCTCTCATCGATGTAGATGGTGTGGAGGATACTGTGGACGATCTAATGCTTATACCGGGTGAAGCTCCGACACCATGCAGAGGATATCTTCCTCTCCTATTATTAGGGAGAAATAAATATTAAACTTTACTCTCAAATTTAATAATGGTAAACAAATATAAATAGTATGTAGTATTCAAATTGATTCGATTTTTCACCATCCTTACCTATTATGACCCATCAAGTTCTGTGTGAGATTGATGTTCTCCTCTGCAGAAAGCATGTGAGCGTCCGGCTCGGTTTGTTCCTCCTCCTGTGAATTGTACACAGATGCAGCCTCCTTGGATGCAGTCTCAAATCCCTCCTAAATCACAAATTTATAGTTAATTCAAGATAATGACCATATTATTTGTGTTCTCATTTCCTCGTAATGTTAACAAAATAGAATTAATAATACTGCTAAAGATATGTATAAGTCTCACCACTAACTCGAGATTTGCCGTGATCTTATCCCGATTTTTCTCATCACCCCTATATTGTTCACGGAAAGTACCATATGCCGCTCTGGCCCTCAAGTGTATCGGCATTAATGATTTCCCCTATCATATTATAAATTATGAGATTTTATAATCATACTAAATATTAAGATCTTTTAAATCTTTAAATAACATATACCGTATCTTGACAATAAACATCCTCCAGATTGGCGTAGGAGTGTGAGCCCAAGTGATGGTCATGCAGCTTCTTTCTTCTATTTTCTGACCCCTTCGTGGATTTATTCTTTAAAAAAATTTGTAAATATAAAATGGAATAATATCTTAAAATTATAAACTAAATTTCATGAAACTAACCTTGGCGGCATCGCTGTCCCAATACATGAGGAGAGCCGTGAAATGAATCTCGTCAACTCGGTCATCGAGGTTTAAAAACCTCTGCCAGTCCTCCTCATACATGTCATAGGTTTCATGTTTGATCTCATGCCTCCATTGTTTGAGGACTGCTTTAACCTTGACATTAAACATATAATTCTAAGCCCCCTCAAAGTCCTCAAGGCAGAAGCAGTCCTGTAGATTTACATACACATTTAGTAAGGATAATTTAATATCAATTACTAATTATTAATAAATAAAAATCTAAAACAATATGCACTTACCATAAGCGCAGTCCATATCGCCTCGTATGCGGTCCATGGTAATTCTCAAAAATGAAAATAAGGGTTGATAATGGTCTGTAAAACCCCGAAATCTTTTTATAACGAAATGTGAGAATTAATAGTAATAAATATTTCTTTTGTGATAAATAATCATATACATATATGATGTACATGTTTATCAGTGTTTGGGAACCCATTAAGTAATTATATGTGAGAGGAAACGAGTTATATGACCAGCCTAGGATTTTCCTCCCAGCAGTCAGTTTTGGGCGACGCGGTCGACCGCATCGGTCGACCGATCTGCGATCGGAGGGTTTTTCAGGTGCGGGTTCAAACGGGTTTTGGGTCGGGTTTGTGAGTTGGTATATTAACTTTTGTGCCCGAGAGAGCCTCTCTCAGACCTGAGATCCAAAACCCTAGCCCCCTTTCTCTCCCCTCTCAAAACCCTAGCTGGATCTGGTGATTTTTGGGAAGTTGGAAGGAGTTGCAGTGGGATTTTACAGATCAGATCAAAGGAGGATCATCTTCAGGGCAATTGTCAGCACCTAAGGCGAGTATCATCTCGCCCAATCCCTCACCCCTATTTCCTATGGTTTTATTGCAATTTTTCATGAGTTTTTGATGAGCCCAAAAGATATTTTCGTATAAAAATGAGTTCTTTACAATATGGATTGCAAGAATCAAGATTTCAGTTTATAAAAGTTCACCAACGTTTTGTCTAATGAAGATCTAGATCTGAGATTTCTTAAACAAGAGTTTAATCAGGTTTTACTGTCATTAAAACGTTTCAATTTGTTTTCTCCCGTATTTTAGAAGATTGGTAATGTAGATTACAAGCTTGGGTTTAATTGTTTTTCCTCTATATGATTTTAGAGTCATATGAACGCTTGTCATCGTAGATTTCTTTTTTTTAGTTTTGTTTCAGGTTTTGCGTGGATAGAAAACCTAGATTGGGTTTCTGTTCGCTTGGCGGTCGACCGGATCGGTCGACCGCTAAACTCTCTGTAGAGGCAGAGATCGTCGGCGGTCGACCGACCCGGTCGACCGCGATGCTCTGGCGGTCGACCGAGTTGCACAGCGGCCCCCCGCGGCGCTCTGGCGGTCGACCGAGATGCCGCCGGGGCCGACCGCACGGCTCGTGTCAGAACACGATCGACCGGTGCGGTCGACCGCCGTACAGTCTGCTAATTCTTACCCTGTTCTGTCTGTTCTGTTCATGTTCGAAGTTTTGGCCAGTTATTTGACTCTGGTTTTTGGCCTTATTACGTATACATGCATGACAGATAATCTGGAGGTACCAATTGGGGATATACTCACTGTTTTGAGTGTGAATTGATTTATGTAGATTTCACTATGCACCTTGGCTGTATTTTCTCTATTTTACAGTCCTCGTGTTGGACTATAATCCATTGAAGTCCTTGTGTTGGACTATAATCCACTTCAGTCCTCGTGTTGGACATCTGCCACTTGTTCCCGTGAGTTTAGAAACCACAGTATATGATTCCCACATTAGACATATTTCCCTGCACATAACTTCCTCACGGAAGCCCATGACATGATACTTATGTGGATTTTGATATGACACTCATGTAAGCTATAACATGATATTCATATAGGCTATGGCATAGCACTGCACTTACGTTCTGTGATTGGTTGTAATTCATTTATTTTGTTCCTGTACTAGAACCTCGGGTTTGGTGGTTAGGGGTTTACAATTCGAGATACGAGGTATATACATGAGGGTTTCCTTGTCTGGATTATTTCGCTCGACGTACCTAATCTCGTGTTGTAAATTTCTAAATACTAAAACCCTCTTTAGAAAGATCAATGATTTTATGTATATTAAATGTTATCTGTATTTTCATATACAGCGAGCCCTGTTCCCTTGGGGTTGGTTATGATGTTACTCGCTAGCGCTTTGACGCTCGTTGTCCCTCCCCCTTTCAGGTAACGAGCCAGGAGCCCGAAGAGTCGTAGGTTGATGGTGACACACCTTAGTGCTCAGCCGTTTAGTTATACTTATGTTGGAGCTCCACTATAGATTTATGTTAGACAGTTGAGAGTATTGTTCTAGAAGTTGTAAAGGCTGTGTGCCTTATTTTCCTTTCTGTCAGATACTTGTATTTGAGACTTGTTGAGTACTCTAGTTTATTTATTCAGACGTTGACTATATATTTTCCATTTGTTGGATGATGAGACATCTAATTGATCATTATTATTTCATCAGTCCTTAGTGCATTATCTTTTACTTGCTTTTATACCTACACCTGTTATTGAATCTACTAGATAGATGTTAACTGTGATGGTGAAACATGTTGTTGCACGGTGTGGTGCATGGCAGGTTTGACATTCTTGGTTTCACCTTGGACTGCAGCCTTGTGTGAACCCAGGGGCGTCACAGTCGCTCTACGCACGAGAACCCTAATATATGCATTCAATCGGGTCGACCAAGGACCAATGGGCAAATTAGAACTATTCCACCTAATAATGGCCCTCATTCCTCTTGGCGGTTGTTTAGAATCAGGCTTACCTCCACCACATCATCCCTCTATGTGATCTGACTTAGGACCTACAATAATGACAACATGATAATATATCATATAATATACAAATGTGAAAATTAAAAGTATTTATACAATTTACCATTCACTATCTCTCTTTCTTTTGCTGCGAGTGCATCAGCTTTCCTAGTCTCCAACAAGCATTTCCTGATACCTTCTCGCAGCACATGGGTGGTACTTCCTTGAGTCAGCATTGGACTTATGAGAGTCCGGAGGTAAGGGTAAACTGAGATAGTCATGTGTCTTTGGCCGCAAGTCAGTATGGAATGTATATGATGAATATGTCGGGGTCCAAGTAGCACCTACATAAGAAAGAAGAATCAATAATATTAAATTTTAATTGACCATTATCAATTATTAAATATTTAATACCTGTGTCGGGGGATGGTTCTTGTGCTGCATCAGAACCGCCGGGTGATGAATATCCCGCATCTGCAACAAATGAACACTATGAGCTAGATAACTAAAAAATTATAAAATATATTAAAGTATTAATTAATTTTTATACCTGCATCCGGAGAAGGTAGTGAATCATCAGCACCACTACCTGGCATGATACTCCGTGATCGATCAGCCGACTGGTGAAAGAGCCTCCTAATCCTCCTCATCTGCAAATATAATAAAGACAATTGTTAAGAAAAAATTATATACATGCTCATGAGATATGTTGTTATGAAATGCATTATTGTTTTTATTATGATAAGATAAAAATCGATAATGTGGTGTAACATATATAGTTCATACATACATCCAGCGCCACATTTTGTGCGTAAGAGAATTCTTGCCAAACATCATCAGATGAACCAATTGGTTCACTATAATTATCTTCACTTTCTTCAATATTTTTTTCATTGTTATTAGGAAGAACAACAGATCTTGGCTCCTTGTACAAAACCACCCAATCAGACATGGCATTCGGATCTTTCATATAGAAGCACTGATCAGCTTGTTCTGCAAAAATGAATTTCTCATCCGTATATACTTCTCGGTGAAGATTGACTAGTGTAAATCCATAATGATCCTTTTGCTTTTTTACAGGACACCACCGAACCTTAAACATCGTGTAAGTACATTGTTTTGGTTTACCAAACCCGTAAATTACCTCAACAATATCTTCTAATTGGCCATAATATAATATGTCAGCTAGAATTGGATTCTGATCTCTTATACTTAAAAAACATTCTTGAGCAAACAAGCCCATGACCCCACTGTTCTGAGTTACCCTCCTATCATCGGTCTCTAACGTTCGAAATTTATATCCATTCACCAAATGCTCATTATAACGTCTCACTTCGTGATAAGGACGTTGTGCATGGATAATAATTTCATCTGGTAATGTAGTATCATCAAGAAGTGATTTTTCAACATAAGACAAATAATTTGAGAATATTTAGGTGATGTTATATTATGAATGTTTAATAATTAATTGTAAAACACTTACATCAATTCTTAACCATGTAGACGGTAAAAATTACCGCGGCGGATCAGCGAACAAATTCGCCCGCAGAACAGGACCACCCTCTCTTAGGTGGAGAGCCTACTGTAGCCACTAAGTGGATTCGCTGGCACACGAGCCCCCACATCGGCCGCGCCCGCCAAATCGCATGGATCCGCCAGCGAGGCGAATCCGCCTTCACTAACTAAATCCGCTCGCAAGGGAGGTACTCAAATCCGCCCTCATGTGCCGAAACCACTTGAGCCACGTCTGCCTACGTGAGCCGAAGGTCGGGTTTCCAGGGACAACCCTTCCCTGCCTCCCACGATGCGAGAGGAGGAGGGTACGGTGCTCCAGGTCCGTCAGACGGCCGCCCGCGGTTCAAGCGAACGAGACAGGCGCCGGACCGACCTGCATACTCATAAATGCGGGTCACCTCACCCATCAAGAGGAAGAGCCGAAGCCGTCGGCACGCCGCAAGCTATCTGGAGCTAGCTCTGACGCGAGACGTCCATTCCCCCACCCCTATTCAGACATAAGGAGAGGGGAGGAGGCACAACACCCCAGGACCACCGGAGGGTCACTCGGTACCTCGCCGCACAAGTGAGCGGACAGTTACCAGAGCCATCGGCGTCCACATAAATGCAGCTTACCTCACTCCAAGCAAGAGGTGAGAGCCACCGGCGCTCAAAGGACTGGCCAGACCCACTTGAGTGTCTGGCAACCGCTGTCACGAGTACGAGGAGGGACTTTCCCACTCCTACACGACGTGACACAACACGTCGTCCCACCAAACAACCGCTTGTTGTACAAAGAGACAGTCGGATGTCTTGGAACAGTGTATGGTCACATCCCATAATTAAGGAGGGCAGTCAAACTGTTTCTCTCCCATTTTTAAGGGCTTCTTTCAGCAACCTTGAGGGGGATCGAGATCAAGATCGAAAATCGGCCAATAGACCAAGAGCTTGATTGATCAACCAAGAGAGGAAGAAGCTTTTTGCATACCCCTGCATTACAGCGCCATCTTCTAGCTCCGAGCTCCGATCGCCGGCGAGCCAGAAGAGACGAACTCCTTCACCTCGAGCTTCTACCGAGTACTGAAGCTCTCCAGCAACCTCGGTCGAACCGTCCAAGGGAAGCAGACTCGACACGAGCACCGAGCGAAGCATCCTGTAGCTACCTTAAAGTCCCCACGATTAAACAAGGAGGGCCTTCCCTCTGCTTCTGTTGTAATTCAGATTGATTTAGTTTGTAATAAGCTTTCTTATTAATACAAACAAAATCCCCCATTCTCGGGAAAATCAGGAATTTACACCTACAGAAGATGGCGACCACAGTGGGAGAAGCTGTTTCTTCAAACGAAATGGTGGTAGCTCAGTTCGACGAGGTTGCTGTCGGGACAACGGTGGAGTCCCTAGAGATCGAGTTTGACCAGGCCAAGTACGAAGAGTACTTGTCTTCCTCCTCTTCCGGTGGCGAAGCATCCCGCAAACGCCACAGAGTCATGCGCAGGAGCCGACCTCCGACGGTCAAGGCTCCCGCTCCAGAAGACTCTACCCGAGTCTCAACGGGGAAACCCACCCCAAACACTCTTGAGGCCAAGTCCCAGATCGAGAGTGTGAAGGGAGGGTCTACTAGATGGGTCGCCAAACGACCCTCGGTAACACCCGTCACCGTGGAGACACCGGTTCGCTCCGGCACAAACCACGCTGTCACAGCCCGCGCGCACGCTCTCTTTACTGGGAAAGCTCACCAATAGCAACGACAGATGCTGGTCGGGCAGAAAGCCCAGACCTCCGCTTCACGCGACGGCCTAGGTTACCACACAGGCCCGAGAAGCGAGAAGCAAATTGGCAACTCGTCCAATGTCGGGAGGCTCTCCCAATCAGGAGCGCCAACCGAGAAGGAGGAGGTCGCCCGCTCAGGTGGACTTCGCTTTTCAGGTCACGTCCCTGACGCAAGTAAACCACCCCAAGAGAGGGGCCCCATCAGGACGGGCGAATCCTCGAAGGCTGGCGAGCCTCGCCATGATCTTTTGACGGATAAACGCAAAGACAAGAAGGTAGGCGACACTTCGCGAGCCCGCTCGCTCAAACGAAGGGTTGAAACTCGCCTGCGCGCTGGAGTTCGCCTAGACGCGAAGGCTCGCCCATCAAAGCGAGATCGCCTAACTCCAGCACCTCATCACTCTGCCCAGCGTGCACCAGGGGATACGTCCCAAGGCCCCTCGTGTACACACCCAAGCGATCCTTCTGATACTGGGGGTTGTCACCAACTACCCACAGGGGATCTCCGAGAATATCTGACTCGCAAGCGCACTATACACGAGGCGAACCCTCAGTGCCATTGCGAAAGGCTCATCCACACGGTGCTCGCCGACTGCCAATGCTTAGGAACGACGAAACCTTCGGTGTTTGAGAGACTTTCTCAACAAGCTCCACGACGGAGGACCTCCCGTCGAACGTGCCGTCACCAAAAGAGATGCTCTACTGACGATCTGGAGCTCCCGTCCGCCACAATCAACATGACAGACAAGGGTAAGGCGGTATTCTCCGAGACCCCAGATTCAGATTCCATTCTGGGACCCAATCCTCGATTCGCCCGACGTAGTCAAGGCGGCATATACCAGCGAACCCGTAGCCGCAAGGGAGCGAGCATCGGGTTTGATTACTCTACCCTGGTTCCTCCCTCCTACGGCGAGGACGAGGTTCATTCGGCGGCTGCCACGTCCCAAACCTCATATTCGGGACGAAGCACCCCGGCGGGAGTACACATGACCGAGCTCACCCACGAGCAGACGATGACTCAAAAGCTGGAGGAACAGCAGGCGACCATCGACTCTCTGCGAGAAATGATGGAGCAACTTCTGAATAAGAAGAAGAAGAAGAAGCGGGCCTAACGCCCCTTACCTCGACAAACTAGGGATAGAGAATGGGTACCACCCCGCCGTCCTACGACGGAAACGGAAGACAACAGTAATCCACAATCCGATTACTCTTCCAAGACGTCGCTAGGAACGTCACACACCGGGGACGGCACCCGTGACAAGAGGTTCGATGAATTCCAGGACCAGCTTAACGCGCTGATACTTCAGCAAAACATGAACAAGCTGGGGGTGATTCGTCCCTACCCCATTGAGTAGGATACAGTCCCATACCCGGCGAAGTTCAAACCAATCAGCTTGGTGCAATTCGACGGCAAGGGTTCACCCTCTCAGCACATTTACTACTTCATGGCCCAAACTGGGTTCCTTACGGGGAATGACGCCATTCTTACGCGACTATTCATAGGCACCCTCAAAGGGGTGGCCTTTGAATGGTTCCGCAAGCTGGAGCCCGGCTCTATCAAATCATGGGCCGACGTCGAAAGACTCTTTTTAGCCCGCTTCTTCGACGACGATACGGAAGTATCGATGGCCACCCTCCTGGCCGAAAAACAACGAAAGTCGGAATCAGTCAATGATTTCGTAAAGAGATTTCGGAATCGATCGGTTCACTACCGGGACCAAGTCTCCAAGTCGACACTGATCGAGATGTGTCGTAACAATCTATCCATCCACATCCTATCCAAAATAGGTGCGATAGAAACCCGGACGTGGAAAGAACTTGTTCGTCAAGGTGAACAAGTAGAAAACATGATCAAAAGGCTCGAGGCTGAAGAACCGCAGCCTAAGAAGGGAGTCACGGAGCCGACTGCGCCAAAGAACCCCCCTCGAGCGAGAGGAAAGGAGATCATGGCAGTCGATTCCGCCCCAGTGCCAAAAACTGCCCAGAGGCCAAAGCCCAGACAGTTTGAACAGCGTCCCCCGCGGCACTATGACTTCAAAGAAGATCAGGTGGTGGCAACACTCGTTACTCTGCTCAAGAGTGGTCGAATCAAACTGCCCGAAGGCACGAAGCCGGAAGAGGCGGACAAAACCGGTGACCCAACTTACTGTGCTTATCACAGATTCCTTGGTCACCACACCACTAAATGCTACGTCCTCAAGGACAAACTCCAGGCCCTCTACGACACGGGGGTCCTGAAAAAGGAGAAGGTCCAGAAGCAGGTGACCACAAACATGATCACCTTGAGCTTTGGGACAAACCTTCCAGAGGTCCAAGCTCCAGCGGGGGTAGTTCCTATCCCTAAAACGGTTTTGAAGATCACCAACAACGATCCTCACAACCAGCGAGAGAAGGGTTTGGTCCCGCAGACCCTGCCATCGGGGCAGATAATGTGGGTTCATCCAGACCTCCTCGACGATGAACAGTGGACTGCAAGGCCCTCAAAAGAGGCCAAGAAGAAACACTGCAACGTCATCTATGCCACCCTAAACAAAGATGACATAGCGGTGACCGCCTTAACCGATTCCGAAGAGGACACCAACGTCTTCGCCACAAGGGCGGGAAAGGAGTTCACGAAGGAATATCCCGCGAGGGCGGAGAACACGGCAAGACCTCCCGCAAGGCCAGCCGCAACAACTCCTCCCAATCCAGATGCACCCAGCTCGAGTCGCCAACCTTTCCGGTTCAACGTGCTCGCCCAGCTGAAAAGCATCCCTACGTGAATCACTATGTACGACCTCCTCCGGTTGTCCAGATCCACTCGCGAGGCCTTGCAAGAGGCTTTGGCCTATTCAGAGGCGTTCGCGACCCATTTCTCAAAAGAGGCTGAGGAGGAGCGAGAATGTACGACCTGCTGTCAAGTCTCCGAGAGACGAGTCCCGTGCATCACTTTCACTCCTGAAGACATGCTCATCAAGAGCACGTCTCACGATCGACCGCTGTACTTCACGGGATACGTCGGATCGGCGAGAGTGGATCGGATTCAAGTCGACCCGGGCTCCGCGTTGAGCATCGTGCCTCTGAAATTGATCAAGCACTTGGGGATACCGCCAAAGCGCTTGTCCTCAACCACCACGACTATTTTCGACTTCAACGCCACGGGGACGCGACCGTTGGGCAAAATCCGCCTGAAATGCCGTATAGGCGAAATGAAGACGGAGGTGACCTGCTATGTCATCGATGCCGAGCCCTCCTACAACGTGCTCTTAGGACGCCCATGGATCCACGGCAATCGAATAGTCCTGTCCACCCTTCACCAATGCTTGAAGTATGTCGACGACTATGAACATATGAGGACTGTAGTGGTCGACAGACAACCCTTCAAAGGTGTCGAGAACTACTTCACGGACTCCCTACTGTATCAGGACCCCATCGAACCGCCAGTCGAGGAGCCGGAAAGCGGCAACGAGGCGGATAGCGAGCCTGAGTACGGCGACAATCTAATCCTAAATGACTTCGAGTCAATTGTAATTGGTTATGAGAGTCATCATGTAACCAACGCCGTTCAGGCGGAGAAGATTGTCATCAATGAAAAGTCTAACTTTGCTTATGTGTCGTCTTGCTCTACGTCTGATGATGATAAGCCCAACGACCTATGGTCGGAACTCTACCGAGATCCTTCCCTGCATCTGCCGGTATGCTCGTCAGGCGCCGCCAAAACGCAGCCGATCAAGTCATTACAAGCTGTATTCGTCATGCCAGCCCGGAATAAATATCAAAAAGACATTATTTTCGGTCGAATCGATCGTCCCTTGCGTACGCTCTGGGATGAGTCTGAAGACGAGGATCCCGCGCCCCAGTTTTCACAATACAGTCGAATTGCGAGACGCATGATGAGCGACATGAGGTATGATCTCACTCGTTTAGAGGGCCTCAATGCCGGGGACGTAAGACGGTCATTCGACCTGCTTACGTACCTAAGGGGAAACCCCCAAATTACTTCAACAGGACCAGGAGAGGTTAGGCTACTCCTCCTCCTCGTCGGACTTGTGTTTCCACGTCAACAAGGATTCCGACTATGCATGTTCAGGGGATCAATCGTCAGTGACCTCAGCATGGGACTCGGATGTCAGCGTGAGGGACCTGTTCGATAACCTCACGGTCAACATGGCTACGATAGATCCCGCCGAAATGGCGGCGGATGAACAACTTCCGCTCTATGATGAGACGTAGGATCACCATGTTAACGCCCAGTGGAGCAGTCGCTTCGAGCAACGGGAGCCACCTACCGAACATGAAGTCCTCCAGGTGAACATGGGCACTGACGAGAGTCCCAAACCCATATTCATCAGTGGTAGCTTGCCTCCTCAAGAAAAGGAGGATCTCATTGCCCTCATACGGGAATACATCGATGTCTTCGCATGGAATTACGAGGACATGCCTGGCTTGGATCCGTGGGTCGCCACGCATCGCCTCAACATCAGCCCAGACGCCAAGCCAGTCAAGCAGCAGCAAAGGCGGTTTCGTCCCCAGATCATGGAGGCAATCGAGGCTGAAATAAAGAAACTCATCGAGTCCGGCTTCATCAGGGAGGAGCAACACCCCGACTGGGTAGCTAACATTGTTCCAGTACTGAAGAAAAATGGTAAGATCCGCATCTGCATCAACTTTAGGGACCTCAACGCTGCGTGCCCCAAAGACGAATTTCCCCTGCCCATCACGGATGTCATCATTGACAACACGTGCGGATTCGAGAGGATGTCCTTCATGGACGGTTTCTTGGGGTACAATCAAATCAAAATGCACCCCGAGGACGAAAAACATACCTCATTCAGAACTCCCATGGGGGTGTATTGCTACACGGTCATGCCCTTTGGCCTCAAGAATGCTGGCGCAACATATCAACGCGCCATGAGCACGATCTTTCGAGAGCACCTGCGAAAGACAGTGGAATGCTATGTGGACGATCTGGTCGTGAAAAGTCGCCACAAAGGCGACCACCTTCAAGACTTAAGGACAATGTTCGAGCTCATGAGGACTCATCAACTCAAGATGAATCCTACTAAATCATTCCTAGGGATGTCTAGCAGTAAGTTCCTCGGCTTCGTCGTCACCACGAAGGGGATCCAAATTGACCTTGACAAGGTACTAGCCATTCAGGAACTTCGACCGCCCCGGAACCTCAAAGAATTAAGAGGTCTCCAGGGACGATTGGCCTATGTTCGGAGATTCATCTCGAATCTTTCAGGAAAATGTCAGCCGTTCTCCAAACTTATGAAGAAAGGCACCTCCTTCGTATAGAACGAGCCTTGCCAGAAGGCCTTCGAGGATATCAAGGCGTACCTGTCGAATCCGCCTGTCCTCGCCGCACCAATCTCAGGGAGGCCATTCCTCATCTATATACGCGCCATGGAACACTCCCTGGGTGCCCTCCTGGCACAAAATGATGACTCCGGCCACGAGCAAGGTATCTACTATCTGAGTAGAACCTTGCAAGGCGCCAAACAACGGTACCCGATGGTCGAGAAAGAATGTTTGGCCTTGGTGTTCGCTATCCAAAAGATGCGACACTACCTGGTAGGCCAGACGATCCATGTCATCTCTCGGATAAACCTATTCGGGTCTTCATGACACAACTTGCGGTGTTAAATTGGTGCCTAGCTAGGTGGGCGCTTCTGCTCTCCCAGTACGACATCCACTTCATGCCACAGAAATCTGTCAAGGGGTAGGCCATATGCGATCTCATGGCCAGTCACCCACTGAAGGCGGAGACCGACTTGTTTGAAGATCTGCCAGACGAACCTCCCGAAGCCAACATAACTTCGTTACCAGAAGTTTGGCAAATGTTCTTTGATGGCGCATCTCGCACAGGCACGAGCGGCTCTATTGTTGCAGGAGTGGGGGTAGTATTCACTTCCCCACATAACTACGTGCTACCCCGAGCATTCTCTTTAACAGAGCTGTGCACCAACAACGTGGCTGAGTACAATGCGCTACTCATTGGGCTCGAATTGGCGAAAGAATTAGGGGTAAGATGCCTCGAGGTGTATGGCGACTCTCAGCTCATCATCAAGCAGGTGACTGACGAATATGAAGTTAAGAATGACGATCTGATCCTGCTTCACAGAGCGGTGATCAAGCTCATCGAATCGTTCGAAAGCTTCCACATCGAACACGTGCTGCTTTCCAAGAACACGCACGCAGACGCCCTTGCTTCCTTGGCGGCCAACCTGGCCCAACCGTTGGGGACGTCCCAATGGATCACGGTGGCGAACAGAAAGCTCTTTCGACTGAGGGACGCCCCAGAAGCGAACGCCACCCATCAAGTCTCAGATCAGCCCAATGCTGAGGATTGGCGTCTACCGATCATCGATTACGTCCTATACGGCATATTGCCCGAAGATGTGAAGGAGCGAGAATCCGTCGGGAGACGTGCTACGAGATTCTACTACGACTCGACCACCAAGACGTTGTATCGAAGGTCGTATGACGGCTTGTTGCTTCGATGTCTCTCAAAAGCAGAAGTGCAAGAGGCTCTACGCGAGGCCCACAACGGCATTGACGGAGCTCACCAGCCTGGACCCAAACTTTAGGATCGCCTGCGAAGGACAGGCTACTTCTGGCCTGGGATGGTTCAAGACGCGGTTGCCTACGCAAAGCACTGCCATGAGTGCCAAATCCACGCCAACTACATGCATCAGCCGCCTGAAGACCTACACCCAACAAAGGCTTCATGGCCTTTCGAGGCATGGGGGATGGACATAGTCGGACCAATATCCCCGCCATCGGCGAGAGGTCATCGCTTCATTCTCGCGATCACCGACTACTTCTCTAAATGAGCCGAAGCCGTCCCCTTGAGAGAAGTCAAGACTAACGACGTGATCAAGTTCATCAAACACCACGTCGTTTACCGATACAGCGTACCATAACGTATCATCCATGACAATGGCACGCAATTTGTCAGTCATGCATTCACCAGGTTCTGCGACAAGTTTCGAATACAGAACCTCTCTTCCACGGCCTATAACCCATTGTAGGCGTCAAAAAATGCTGAAAGATATCCAATCACAGTCCAAGAGGAAGTCATCCAAAAAATCAGAAAAGAACACAATTATGGAGTGTCTCGCCGTGCGAGACAGTCTTTACTGTCTCGCTGGGCGAGACAGGCTTTTACTGTCTCGTCCACGCGAGACAGTATTTACTGTCTCGCTGGGCGAGACAGACTTTTACTGTCTCGCCCA
>BQKN01027948.1:0-16067 GCA_022839385.1 Asparagus kiusianus
TGTAACAGATATCAAAGTAATGAAAACAGCAACTTTTACCGGAAACAGAGATCGCGCCTCCCGAGGAGCCGCTCAGTCACTCAGTCACCTGAGAGGGAGCATTTGTCTTTTACTGGTAAGCCTTTGCAATTCTCTGTTCATGAATTCAAAAATTTTTATATCATGTTGCATATCGCATACCCTCTCTGTCCTCCTTGGTGAGGCAGTCGAGAAGAGTTGATACCCTCCTTTGTGGGGGTGGATGCTTCTATATTACATCCCCGCCCTGTTCTCCTTGGTGAGACAGTTGGGAAGAGTTGATACCCTCCTTCGTGGGGGTAGATGCTTATCGGATACGTTTTGCTTGGTCGAAACGCGTCTCAAGGCCATATGGGGTGATTTTCTGCCGTATTACGTTCCCATAAGATAGGGTACATCACCGCGTCATGTACGTTATCTTGTGAACTTATAACACCGCTAAAATCGTCTCGCCAACTATCAGACGGCGATTCTATTTGGTGAAAAGAGTTCTACCCCCTGTGTCATCTAAATATTTCTTCATAACGGTGTTTGATAAACACATGTCATTTATTTCAGTTGAATATCCTGCAACGCCGTTTTCTCAACACGAGATAGATTGCCACAGGAGCAGCTATTACACTGCCGTTGATAATCTGGCGTCAATCCTGCGCACTTCTCAATTCGCCTTGGACCTCCCGGATGAATTCTGCAAGTCGATACGGGAGGGGAGTCATCGCATCACGCGTCAATTAATTACTGACGCGCCGTTTGCTGAAGATACAGATCCCGATCATCCTTTAAGGAAGACTCATTATCTGTTCGGCGATTCTGTGGCAGATCCCGATGTCCTAACGCTTGTGGACGAGCGGTGGCTATACAGCGACGGCACGATTTGCTTATATCTCCCTCCATTTCCTCGTCACCGTTCACTAACAGAATTGCGCGGGCAAGCTGTGACGCGACAGATGCCGTGGACCTTAACAGAGGAACATACCAGTATCCCTTGTGGGTACACCACCAGTCACTCACTTCCGGGTTCTCGTGGCAGAAGACATATTACAGGGTTACACCCGGGCGTGATGGGATTGGAGGACCCGCCTAAAGGGGAGGTGCCTATAATAGCTCGCACTGTGAGGAATCGTCTTGCTGAACTAGGACGTGAACTGCCCATCGACCAATATCGATGTTTTGGCTGGTCTCACTCTTCAGACAAAGCATGGTGGGGTCGGATGACAGGTTATGTCCTCCATCGCTGGGGCGCTGAGTTAAAGTCCATAAGATTGTATGAAGCTATTCGGGCTACTCAGTACGGGTTACCGGTGAACGCTCTTCACTTCCAGGGGTTGATAGAACTATATAATCCAGATTCTAACACCTTTGTGACACGGAACGGAGAATTGGGGTTACCTTTTCACGAAATGCACAAAGTCTCCGGACTTCAGTTGGGAGATATACCGTATCAGGAATATTTTCCCTCCAATCAGGAACTGCAGAAGTTGAAGACTCATAAACCTGCCCGATATGACACATTATGGGAGCTCACGTGTCATTATCAAATTGCTTTAGCTGGCGCTAATCCGGTTGCAAGGAAGAAATCTCCTCAAATAAGCTTAAAGCAATTCTCCTGTTACTTGTTCAAGAATTTGGAGAAAAATGGCGGAAATATTTGTGAACTGGAACCGCTGGCCCGTTCGGAAATTGATAAGTTAATTAAAAAATGCGACGCCCGTTCTTATACCATTGCGAGTGCTCAAGATCGATTTTGTGCAGGAACCAAGTTTAGGACTTTCTTATTGCAAGCAGAGAAACCTATCCATCCTAAGACCTTGCTGGCCGGCTATATTGCACTTTGGTTGAAGAAATGTGTGGTGCCTTATCAATCTTCAGATGCTTTGCCGATTGAGGTATTGTTTCCTGCTGTTCAGCTTGCTTATGGGAGAAGCCTATCTCTCTTGCCAGCCATGATCGCTTGTATTCATCGTGGGCTTCGCCAACTGACCACAACTTTCACTCAGACTGATGAGACCGTATCCGTGAAGATCCCTATGCCGAAGACAGAATTCCCTTATACTTATTTGATGGGGTGGTTAATTCTTCATCGCCCTGATTTGATATCATCCCCTAAGAGTGCAGATCTGTCCACCCCTTTGCTACAACTATACGAGGAGTGTAGGTGGCCAGCTCGGCCCTTCTTAGATATCAGGAAGAGTTTGCACATGCACAAGGGTTGGATAATCAACCCATGCCTTCCTCGATTTCCTGGTAGATATAGCGGGATGTTTGTTGATGTAGAAGCACCTGGTACTAACCGGACCTCCCTCGATGTTGGCTGTTTCAGATGGCTCATGAACATAAGGCCAGGCCATCTCCTTTTCCGAGTAAAGGAGCGCTGCTATTTGGAGCCCTATTTGCCATGCCGATTCGCCCGTCAATTCGGGTATGACCAATTATATGTCGGGAATCCGAATCCAAAATTTCATACTCGCGGCGGACTAGTGGATGGCGCTCGTGCTTGGCTATGGAATGCGACGGGTTGTACCGGTGCCAAGTTCTATCTTCCGAACACTGATCGTTATTTAGAGCTCACGTATCTGTGCTGTAAATGGATCATGGCCGCTAACGACCCCGTCCCCCTGCGGTCGATTGAGGATTTAAAGGCGGAGGTTGTATCGCGCATCGCCGCGAGGATAGTCCGAGACGATGTTTTGGAACGAAGGAGGCGCGAAAAGAAGCTCGTCGGTCCCTCAAACAAGGGTAAACAGAAAATGAAGGAAATAGAAGAAGAGTCATTTGCCTCTGAGGGGGAAACTTCCGAGGAAGGTGAATTCGCCGCGGGTGTTGCTACGGAAAACAACACTGGCTTTGAGGAAGACGCAGCAGGTTTGTCTGAATCTTTTTATAAAGAACTATGGGACTTGTCGATTGCTGATCGAGCTCGTCGTCTTAAAGCTCGTAAAAAATGGAGAATTTTACCTACTTACAATAGGATGATTGTTGAACTTCCAAATGTAGATTCCGAGGAGGAAGAGGGAGGTGGCCTCATTATCCGTGCTCGATCTCGGGCCATAGCTCAGGCGGAATCGCAAGTTGAGCCACCTGCCATATCAACTCAAGATAAACCTGTGGCTCTCCAAGAGATCCGGCCCACAAAAAGGTTAAAGTTAACCATCAAGCGCCACTCTAAACTACAGACTTCTCAAATGGAGGCGACTGGCGATGCGTCCGTTGGCGGAGAAGGTAATGTTTCAGTCATTGTCATTTTTATCAAGCTTCAAACTTAGCAAGTTCTATGTCCCAGGGGGTCATGACGAAGACACGATGATGTGCGACGTTCCTTCTCCCGACATAGGCTTTTTTGGAGGGTCATACCTTATGCCACAAGCGGATGAGGCCGCGGGCCAGGCTGGTTTGTTGACGGTGGCTGCTAGCCCAGGTATCCCTATTACTGGTAGTACACCTTTTAGATGGCAATCTCGGGTATTAAACAGCTCAGAGCTCGTCCCACCTCTAATTGCTTACATGCTTCTGGCTCTTTTAGAAAAGCTACAGGATGCGATTGTCGACGTTGAGATTGAAGAGCATTCTGTCTTTTCCGGAGGTGAACTTAATTCTTTCATTGCTGATTTCCAATTTCTCTTTCTATGTCTTAACACTTAGAATTCTCTTCAGATGTTCCAATGGAAGGCCCGAGTGATAGAGAAACCGTTCGTCATACAGCCGGTGCACTTCCGTCTGATCCCCCACAAGACCCTTCGGGCTCTGATAACAGATTACTAGACGACATGCTGCTAGAACAAACTCGCCAAGATGTTATTGAACCAGTTGTTGAAACTGCCGAACCGGTCATCGATGTCGTTGAGCCGGTCTTTGAGACGGTTGGACCCATCATTGAAGTTACTGAACCAATCCCCGAGCTTGTTGAACCAGTTGTCGAGCCTGGTTCCTCTTCAGGTATGGCATGTGTCCTTCTGTGAAGGTTATTCCCTTATCAGTTTTACTTAGCCTTAAGGGAGTCATTCTTGTAGGACCAGTCGCTAAGACTGATACTGCTACTATTGTTGGGATATCTGACGTTCTCGAGGGTCTTGATTTCTTGTTATTGGCAGGAATTATCATGGAAACTCAGTCGTCAGTGGCCCAACCTCAGCACATGACCCTGGCGACCGAGATGACTACTGCAGCTGCGGGGATCTATCCGGCTGAACAAATCGCAAGACCAACTGAAGAAGTCGGTACATCTGCGATTATCACATCCGCAATAACTTCGACAACTCATGCAAGCGTGCAAGGGGTGTTGAACGCCGAGTGTCAAACTAGAGAACCTGCAGTAGTTATTGGTGAGCCCTGTTTTGATATTTATCTTGAAACTATTCGGACTAAGATTCCTAAGTAGCTGCTCTTCTTTTTAGGATTTTCAACTCAACTTTACGATCTCGTCATGGCGCTACTATCCAACAACGATCCGGATAAAATGCTCCTTCGCATGGAAATTCGCTCTTTCTTCTCATTTGTGAACGAGATGGTTGACAATCTCCTCCGCAGCGGGCTTTCCATTAGTCTTTTCAAGTCATATCTCGACACCCAAGTGACTCTTCTAAGGAGTCAAGGGCATTCAGACCTGGCGGATATTATTACTACAGACTTGGTTTGCCTCGAGTGCGAGCTTACAAAGCTGAAGGGATTTCAGGCGGCCGGAGTTTCTTCATACGTAGACGCTCAGATGGAAGCCAAGTTACAAGCATGGCGCGAAGCTCAAATATCTGCCGATTCTAAGGTTCGGGAAGCAGAGGGGCTTGTTCACCAATTGGAAGCGGCTTATGCTGGCAGATCAACAACCCTTCATATTATTGATTCCTCTCTTGCGTCAGGTGATGCCACTATAGCGCGACTCGAGCAAGAGTTAAAAGCAGTTAAAGATGCCCAAGCTGCTTTGAAGATGACGAGGGTGCATGCAGAACGCGCTCGAGAGGAGACGTCTGGACAGCTGACACTTACTAAGGAGCAGTTGAAGAAGGTGAAAGCGGAGGCCGTGAAGGTATTGGCTACTGATGAAGACTCCGTGAAGATCACGATACGGAGCAAACTTGAGCAAGCTTATACTGTGGAATTATCAAAGTTAGAGCAGCAAGTTCTTAGACATAAGCTTCATGTAGATTAACCACGACTTTTGTACCTGCAAACTCAAAAAATTTTATATAGTTTCATTTTATTTTGTTTGTTATGTCTCCTTTATTATGAGGTCTTACTCCATTTGGGATAATCAAACATGATACCCGTAGGATTTTTGGCAAATCCCCAGCCCTCAACGGGTTTGATGAGCCTTTACCGACTACCGTTTGAGTCGGGCTAGTGTGCGGATTATTTTGAATCCGTTCCGCACATAACGTTGCGCTAAGAGAATTAATTCACTTAGACTTGGTGCTATGATTTTGAATACATAGGCTTTGTCTTTCTTATGGGAGTAGACTAAACGGCAACGCGTGTTAGGCGTTGACTTACCCCTTCTTAGGCTTCGAGGTAAATTCCCCAGGTTTAGATCCTGGTGTCTTTTTCAATTGGTGAAAAACTAAACCGGCTACGTGTGTTAGACGTAGACTTAAGATTTTTGGCAAACCCCCAGCCTTCAACGGATTTGATGTGCCTTTACCGATTACCGTTTGAATCGGGCTAGCATGTGAATTATTAAAACCCGTTTCACATGTAACGTTGCGCTAAGAGAATTAATTCACTTAGACTTGGTGCTATGACTTTGAATACATAGACTTCACCATTTCTTACGGGAATATGGCACCCGGCAACGTTTGTTAGACGTTGACTCATCCCTACTTAGGATTCGGGATAAAAGTCCCCAGGCTTATATTCTGGTATCTTTTTTATTCGGTGAAAGACTAAACCGGCAACGCGTGTTAGGCGTAGGCTTATCTCTATTTAGGAATCGAGATAAAATTCCCCGGGCATCAAGTGCGCGGATTTGAAGTTGAGAATTGTGTCTTTTCTCAAGGTAAAGACAAACCAGATGTTGGAGCGGAAGAATTTTATATTCTTGGCCCCAGGTCTTATTTAGGGTAAAGACGAACCCAAAAATGAAAGAGGAAGAATTTTATATTCTTTCTTTCAACACTGAAGAGGAAGAATTTTATATTCTATCTCCAGTTGGAAAGGAAACTCGAGGTGGGATCTCCACCCCCAGAATCCGGAAAGATGAAACTAAGAGTGAGATCTCCACTCCGAGAATCGGAAAGATTCAAACGACCCTAACTTTTATAGGATTGGTTGTTTGATTCAAGAAAAGAGTTCCTCATTTATTGAGGGGAAATTCCGATTTCGACCCTAACTTTTATAGGTTTGGCCGAAAAGGAATTTACAGAAATTTTTTCGTTTATCGAAAGGGATGAAATGATCTTAGTCCTAACTATCTGCAAGTTTGACTAAGAGAAGTTGGAGACAATCTTAACTTTTATAGGTTTGATTGCTCGAATTGAAAATGGACCTCTCGTTCATGAAAGGAATCGAGAGGAGAATTTGGCTTTGACCCTAACTTTTATAGGTTTGACCTGAAAGCCAGGAGAGCGGAATACAGGTAGTAGTAGAAATACTGGTTTGTACTAGCCACTCGACGAAGATTTTGATGTTAAGCGATTAGGACTTAACATGTCAAGTTTTGAAAATTGCCATGCATTGGCGGATAGAAATTTTGGTGGGCCCACCGTCAATTGACTTGATCAGTGGAGGATTTTGTGAGGAAAGGTTGATCTGTCAAGTTAATCAAATCTCATTCATCAATAATAAGGCACGCTTTAACTTTGAATACATTCAGAGTCCAAGTGTGGATTTTATTCATTACTTTCATAGCAACTGAGTTATCCCTAAGAGTACCACATGCGGTATTCTTCCGGGAACTTCCCGATACATTGGTTATCCTGAGTACACTAAGGATAGTATTTTTTCAGGAACTTGCCATTTATTGGCATCATAAGCCGGTCGCCTTCCTTGGTAACAAGGCGATACGCGCCACTCGAATAGACTGTCTCTACTACGAACGGCCCTTCCCATTTAGGTTCAAATTTGCCTTTCTTCTTAGAGTTAAGGATCATAGGTCGTCGTTCGGTTAAGACCAAATCTCCTTCTTTAAAACTCCGTTGTCGAACCTTTTTGTCGAAAGCTCTAGAGATTCTGGCTTGGTAAAACTCAATGTGCTGTTGAGCTTCCAAGCGTTTTTCATCGAGCATCTCGAGTTCCTCGAGACGTTTCTGATGTTGTTCTTCGGTCGTCATCTGGGTTGCGAGAGCGATTCGAAGAGACGGAGTCTGTATTTCCAACGGAAGGACAGCTTCACACCCGTACACCAAAGAATACGGGGTTGCTCCCGTCGATGTACGCACCGTGGTACGATAGGCCCATAGCGCCGCGCCAAGCTTGTCATCCCAATCTCGTTTGTTAGTCTTCACGAGTTTTGATAGAAGCTTGATGATAGTCTTGTTAAAAGCTTCAGCCAATCCGTTTGCTGCGGGATTGTACGCCGTTGATGAGAGGTCCTGAATTCTGAACTTCTCGCAAAACTTAATGTAGGCATTGCTGACGAATTGAGGACCATTGTCGTGTATAATCCGTCTTGGGACACCATATTGGTAAATAATATAGTGTTTGATGAATGCAATAACGTTGCTTGTCTTAACTTCCCTGAGCGGAATCGCTTCAGCCCATTTGGAGAAGTAATCGGTAATCGCAAGAATGAATCGGTCACCTCTGACTGACGGGGGATTTATGGGACCAACAATATCCATCCCCCAAGTCTCAAAGGGCCATGACGTAACCGAAGGATGCAAATACTCCGGGGGTTGGTGTATATAATTCGCGTGCACTTGACACGCGTGACACTCTCGGGCATATGCGACTGCATCCTTGATCATGGTGGGCTAATAATATCCCATTCTTCTGATGCGGTCATAAAGCTTGGGGCCGGGTTGGTGCGCACCACACTCTCCTTCGTGTGCCTCTCTAAGGACTTCTTCAGCCTCTTTAGTCGATAAGCAACGTGCTAGCAGCCCATCGTACCCCCTGCGGTATAGCGTTCGATTCTCCGTGTTATAGTAGAATCTTGGTGCTCTTCTTCTGATTGAATCTCTTTCTTTCACGTCTTCTGGCAAGATTCCATGCAAGACGTAATCGATGATGGGGAAACGCCAATCTCGGGGTTCGAGTTCGGCCTGATTTGCGTGCACCTCTTGAACCTCTTCTTCTTTGTCGTCCTCATCGTAGAGTGGCACTAAGAGCTGGTGAGTTCTTACCGTAACAAACTATTCCGTTCCGGAAGGCTGCGCCAGAGATACGGCTAATGCTGCTAATGCATCTGCGTAGGTGTTCTGTAATCGCGGAACGTGTTCGATGAAGAACCCTTCAAATGATTCTGCTATTTCCACTGCCATCTTATGATATGGTATTAAATCCTGACTTCGGACTTCATACTCCCCTTGGACTTGCTTGACTATTAGCTGAGAATCACCGAAGGCTTCGAGATACTCAACCCCCAGTTCTTTAGTGAAATTTAATCCTATGATTAGCGCGTTATATTCGGCTACATTATTTGAGCACGGCTCGGTCAGCGAATAAGCTCTAGGCATCACATGTTTTCCTGGGGAAACTAAGACAACTCCAACTCCGGAGGAAATCCTAGAGGGTCCAGGAGCACTTGCTACATTGGTCGCTCGGGAAGCGCCATCGAAGTACAAACGCCATACTTGTTGGTGCGAAGTTGCGTTGACTTCGTGGGTTTCATCAGGTAGGTCGTCATATATCTCGGCGGCATCCGTAGTCGGATTAGCTGCCAGGAGATCGCAAATAGCCTGTCCTTTTACTGACTTCTGTTGTTTAAAATGTAAGTCGTATTGGGACAAGAGCAAGGCCCATTTTGCTAACCACCAATTCATGAAAGCTGGTTGTGTCATGAATACTCGGACTGGGTTAACTTTAGAGATTACATAAATAGTATGTCCGACCAGGTAATGCCGCATCTTCTGAATTGCGAACACCAGGGCGAGACATTCCCTTTCGATCATGGGATATCGGGATTCGACACCTACCAGGGTCCGACTCAGGTAATATACTGCCTGTTCGTGACCGTTATCGTCATCTTGTGTGAGTAGTGCACTTAATGAGTGGCTCGTCGCCTTGACATAAATCAAGAACGGTTTGCCCGATTTCGGTGCAACGAGTACAGGAGGTTTCGAGAGATATTCTTTAATACCCTCGAACGCCTTTTGACAAGCGTCGTCCCATATGAACGACACACCTTTCTTTGTGAGTTTGGAGAATGGTTGGCATTTTCCTGAGAGGTTTGAGATAAACCGACGGATATACGCCAACCGTCCTTGTAAACCTCTGAGTTCCTTAAGGTTTCTCGGAGGTTGTAACTCATTAATTGCCTTTACTTTGTCGGGGTCGATGTGAATACCCTTGGTGGTGATGACGAATCCAAGAAATTTACCGCTAGACATTCCGAGAAAAGATTTGGTAGGATTCATCTTCAGTTGATGAGTCCGCATCAGATCGAACATGGTCTTTAAGTCTTTAATATGATCATTCTTGTCACGACTTTTCACGACCAGATCATCTACGTAGCATTCGACAGTCTTTCGGAGATGCTCCTGAAAAATCTTCGACATAGCTCTCTGATATGTGGCACCCGCATTCTTTAAGCCGAAGGGCATAACCGTATAACAGAAAACACCGAGGGGTGTTCTAAACGCGGTATGCTTTTCGTCATCTAGGTGCATCTTTATCTGATTATAACTAGAGAATCCGTCCATAAAAGACATTCTCTCGAATCCGCACGTATTGTCGATGATAACATCTGTGATGGGAAGAGGAAAATCGTCTTTTGGGCAGGCCGTGTTAAGATCTCTGAAGTCGATGCAAATCCTAATTTTCCCGTTCTTCTTAAGGACTGGGACGATATTGGCAAGCCATTCTGGATGTTGCTCCTCCCTAACGAAACCCGAGTCGATAAGCTTTTTGACTTCAGACTCAATTGCCTCCATAATCTGCGGACGAAACCGTCTTTGTTGTTGTTTGAAAGGTTTGACATCCGGCTTAATATTGAGACAATGCACTGCTACATTCGGATCGAGTCCTGGCATATCTTCATAATTCCAGGCGAACACGTCGATGTATTCCCTGATGAGAGAGATTAATTCTTCTTTCTCATTCGGCGGGAGACTATCGCTAATGAATATCGGCTTCGGATTATCCTCGTTACCCATATTCACCTGGACTACTTGATCTTCTGTAGGAGGTTCCCTTTGTTCAAACCTATCGCCATACTGCATATTCAAGTGATGAACCCAAAGGTCTTCCCAAGTTGGTATTTGATCATCTTCCTCTATTGTAGCCGAATCAACCGTAGTCATGTTCGACATTAGCTTTTTGAACATTTCTCCGAGACTAGCGTCGGAATCCCAAGCTGAAGAATCAGAAGAATACCCATTTTTCCTTTTCTTAGCATGGTGATCGATGACTTGCCAACAACATTCGTCATCAGATGAGGAGACATATCCTAAACCTCTTCTATGGCGATAATAGTCGTCGGGTTTTCCTTTTGGTACATAGGCCATTCGAGGTGGAACTCGCGGACCTCGACCAAAACAAAGACCTTCTCCGAGCGTGAAGTCGTACCCGTATTTCTCCATGAGATCACGTGCTTTTGCGTTATATCTAAATAGGTGAGGGGCAGGTTTATCATCATCGTCTTCTTCTTCCAAGAAATGGTCTGGTATCAGAGATTCTCTTCCTTTACCGTAGATGACTTCCTTTTCACCCCCTGCCTTTGCAGGAATGACAAGTGTTGTTCCGAACGAGTCTTGTACCTGTTTTTTTGTCATGCAAAATGAGTGAAGTGGCATATACAAATCAGGATTATCATACAACCCTTTCATAATATTATCAGGACACAACAAGTACTCTAAATCATCATTTATTGATATTTCTTCGGCAAGTTGCCAATTACAACTACTTTCCGATGATTCTTCATCGTCAAGATTGATTACAATGGGTACAATGTCATTAAGTACAAAACCACCATCATAATCGAACCCAGCTTCGGTATCAGCTTCATCTCCGCTATCCGTTCCTTGGGCCGATGGTTCAGTATCGGATTCGGCACCGTATAGAAGGGAATCGGTAAAATAGTTCTCCAATCCCTTAAACGGTTGCTTATCCGCGACCACCGTCTTGACTTCATTATTAGTGTCCACGTATTTGAGACACTGATGAAGAGTTGATGGGACTATAAGATTACCGTGGATCCAGGGTCGACCCAACAGTAAATTATAGGAGGTCTCTGCATCAATTATGTAACATGTGACTTCCGACTTCAAATCCCCGATCTGGTACTTCACTCGAATTTTTCCTAATGGTCTGGACCCACTGGTGTTGAATCCGTAGATAGTAGTGCCTGTGGAGGCTAGCTTACTAGCCGGTATTTCGAGATTGTACATCAATCGGAGTAGCATGATGCTGACAGCGGAACCCGGATCGACTTGGATCCGGTTGACAACGCTGGAGCCGATGTGCCCGGTAAAATACAAGGGTCGATCATGCTTCGAATTCTTCGTCTGCATGTCTTCTTTTGTGAAAGAAATGCAAGGGAAACGGTGCGTGGCGAGGTTGCAATGTTGAACCGACGGCTCTGGTTCTTCCGGAGATGGCTTGATCCGAGTCAGGAAAACTTCGGAATTGGACAATGCCTCTTGTAACGCTTCCTTTGTGTCCTTTGAAAGACGCAGCAGCTCATACAGGGTTATTCTAGCCGGTATATTAGCTAACTGTGTCATAATGTCGAAATGAGGTGGAGCGCTTGAACTTCCCGGTTTGTCTCTCCCAATCGGTAGATTGAATCGAGACTGCTTCGGGTTCTGACCCTCTTGGTATAAAGGTTCTTTCCCCTTTTGCTTTTGTTGGGTTCTCTCTGCAACTACAGGTGTTGGAGGAGTTGTGACAATTCCCATCTCTGCTAATGTCTTGGAGGGAACGGTCTTGGTTACCCCCTGCTTAGCCAATTGCTCGGAAGCATCCGGATACTTAAAGTGATATTCATTTTCACTCCGGGTTGCAAAGACTTCTTGTTCATCTTCAGAAAGCGGGAAAGCCGGAATTCTTTCATCATCTTCTCCTGGAATAGCAGAGGCTCCGTAACAAGACTTTCCTTTGCCTTTCGATTTCTTTTTGGATGAGGATCCGGTCCACTGCTCATCTCCAATCAGATCGGGGTGAACCCAAAGAATCTCGCCATTCGGGGCTGTGTGTGGCACAAGTCCCTTCTGACGTTGTTTGTAAGGATCATCGTTCACGGTGTTCACGGCAACTTTCATTACAGGTTCGGGCTAAAACCAGTTCAACGGGACAGATCCGAAGCTGATCGACACTGCATTCGCACCCACTTTTTTCTCTTTAGGTTGCTTCATAGTGATAACCCCTACATCAATCAAAGCTTGGATCTTATCTTTGAGAGCGTAACACGACTTGGTAGGGTGGTGAACCGCTCTGTGAAACGCGCAATACTTCGGGTCATTAACCCTTTTTGCGTCTTCCTGATCTTGGACTGGAGGCAACTTGATCTTGTTATTCTCTATAAGGTATTTAAAAATACCGGGAACCTCATCTTCCTTAAACGAATAGATCTTCGGGAATTTTGGTTCCGAAGTCTTCTGTTTCTGAGGCTGTTGTTGCCACCGTGACTGTTGAGGTGCCTTCTGTTGCTGTTGCTGCGGTTGCGCTTGCGCTTGCACTTCAAATGTTTGGTTCGCATCCACTACATTCACTTGCGCTTTCCCTTTTCCCTTAGGAACAAAATTCTGCTGCGGGGCTGGTGCCGCCGTTTGACCTCTTTCGGTCTTTTTTCTCTTGAGGAAACGTTCGGATCTTTCCCCTCGAACCTTTAAATCTTTCCAGGTTTTAGATGGTGCCATTCCCATGGCTTCGAGAATATCCAATGACAGATTGTTGTGACAGGTCTCCAGGATGAAGTCCTCACTAATCGGATCCCTACAATTCATGGCTTTGTTCCGGAATCGTTTGATGAAATTCTCCACCAACTCTCCGTCCTTTTGCTTCTCGTCGAATAACGTGCCGATTGAGATCTCTGTGTCGTCATCGAAGAAGTTCGTCAGAAACATGTCTTCCATGTCGTCCCAACTGCTGATACTCCCTGGCTTGAGACGGCGATACCAATCAAAGGCTGCTCCGCGAAGAGTGCCGACGAATGACCGTACCATCAGAGGTTCATTCCCGGAGATTATCCCCAAATGAGACTTGAAGTATATTAAATGCTGAGTGGGGGAGCCCTTTCCATCAAACGGTGTGAAGTTGATTAAGTTGAACTTCGCCGGATACGGGATTGACTCCCACTCTCTTGGGTATGGGCACGGTATTCCGGACCTTTTCACTTCCTGAGCATTCATCAACGCATTGATTTTGCTCTCCAAATCTCTCATTTTCTTATCCTCACTCGTATCTGTCTTCGAGTGGTTTCGGGGAGAAGTAACGTGGTCCTCTTTCGTATTGTTATCATCCGAAGGACCACCCCCATTATTGTTGTTGACGGGAGGAGTGTTCATGTTGACATTATCTTCTACTTCCCGTTCATCATCGCCTTGATTAGTATTATTGCGACGACTAGACTCTCCTTGATGAGTTGTCAGTGCCGCGATCTGCTGGTCATGCATTTTTCTCATTTGCTGCATGGCCATTTCCATTTCAAATTTAAAATTTTCTTTTTGTTTAGTCAAAGCGTCTTCAAGTATCTTAGCCACTTGCTCGGCGCTAATCATGAGTGATTCGTAGGGTTGTCCTGCACTAGACGCCGTGTCGTCGGATGCTATGGCTGAGCAGGTATCTGAACCAGCATCTGACGCTTCATCTTCTAAAGGAAGTCCCTTCTGGATCCTTTGGTAATCCTTCCGCCTACTGGTCCCTGTTCTCAATCGAGTCATACGTTGGGACACTGTGGTGAACTGATCCGGGCTAAAGCGTCGTGTTGACTTCCCTCTCCCGGTCATGTTAACAGACACTTCTGGAAATTCATCATCTTGAAGAGCCGCTCTCTTCTTTTGGAAACGTCTTGGTCTGGACTCAGACTTTCTGGTGGAGATTCTTTCAAATACTGAAACTCTCTCTGGGACGGTCTTGGAACAGCAACACTCAGACAATACCGCCTTAATAATTTTAGCACAGGGGCAGTGAGAATCCGTGTCTCGGGCATTTCTTTTCCTGGATTGGCTCGCACCCCCAGTTTGATAGTACAACTCGTCAGTTTGATGACTGGAGCAACCTATCGTGTGTTGGCACGAGTCCCTAGGTGTAACGTCCTCGTCTGACGAGTATGTTTCCTTCTGGGGATACGACGCTTTGTTAGCATTTTCAGGAGTCGCATGTCTGAGGCTACGTTTTTGTGAACGTCGGTCCTCAACAGGCTCCTGGATTTCAACACGCAATCCAAGGCGGTCATTTGCGGGACTTTTTCCGTTATATGTTCTCCTCCGCTGCTTAGGAGGACGACCTCCAGCCTGACGATGTGTTTGAGATTCATTTAATAGACCTAAACGCTCTTTGACCGGAGCTTTGCCTTTATCATTGGGTGAAGGGCCTAGGCGATCTTTGATTGTTATTTTAAAACGGGACAAATCCACGCTATCGCGGACCTCAACCGGAGGCGCGGAACTTGATGGAATTGACGGAATAAGTGCAGGAGATCTTCTGTCTTGACTCTGACGAGGGTCAGACTTGGGTGACCCGCGAGTCGGAAGGTCGGACTTGGGCGACCTGCAGATTGGTAGGTCGGATTTAGGTGACCTGCAGATTGGCAGGTCGGATCTGGGTGACCTGCAGATTGGCGGGTCGGATTGAAGTGACCTACGTTTCTGCGGGTCGGATTGAAGTGACCTGCGTTTCTGCGGGTCGGATTGAAGTGACCTGCATTTCTACTGGTCGGATTGAAGTGACCTGCGTTTCTGCGGGTCGGATTGAAGTGACCTGCGAATTTGCAGGTCGGATTGGAGTGACCTGCAAATTTGCAGGTCGGATTGGAGTGACCCATGTTCTTCGAACTTTTTGGACGCCGTCTTAGACTTTGGCCTCCATACTTGGTGCAGTCTTTGTGGCTTATTTTCCACTCCTTCTTTCTCCAATTTCTTGGCTTCTTGCATAAGGATTTTTGCTTGTGCAAGCAATGCGCGGCATTTCTGAATCCGCTCTTGAAGAGTTGATCGGGTCCTTTTGACGCGAACCCATTCGTTCTTCGTTGGTTTGAAAGAGGAGGGGCTGTCCGTTCTCTGTTGTGGTGGTTGGCGCCTCCTGGACTTCAGATCCGCTTCATAACGGATTCCATCAACCGGTTCCAAGGCTTTGGCCAGTTGGCGTGCGAGGCGTTGTCGTCGCCTCTGACGTGCTCTCTTGGACAGAGTGGGCACATCATCAACACTCGACCCCTTGCTCAAGGGGTTCAGATCTGTAGTTTTAGCCTCATCGGATGTCGACGGGGCATTGTGAGCCACGATTGCAGCGGTGGCGGGGAGATCTTCTTGGGTCTTCAAATCCGAAGACCAACGAACCTTCCTGGACTTGCGAGGAGAGGTGGATCTGGAGGGGGAGGACAGATACTCCTCATACTTCTGCTGGTCGAACTCAAACTCGACCTCTTCTTCAACCGGGATGAGAATCCGAGGTTGCGACACATCGGCCTTTGCAGAAAGGCCGTCGGCTCCCACTGTGGTCGCCAGTTTGTTTCCGTCGAAAGTTACCTTAGTCATTGATTTCATTAAACTTTAAGCGTTACAAATGAATTCAAATAACAAAAGAATAAAAGATTACAACTTTCTTGAAAATAAACACAAGATCCGTTTATCGGCTCTTGCTTGCGTGGGTTCTTTGCCGGTGCCGGGGTTAATCCGTGGACGACCGCGAATCAGATCCGGTTGCAGGAAAATTCGGCAGAGCTTTGTCTTAGTTGAGGAAGTTTTCTGGTTTGATGCGCTGAGATCGACAAAGCGAAATCAGGGCTCTTCTCAAGATTAAGA